>DWAO01000825.1:0-22188 GCA_018230605.1 Heliconius congener | reverse complement strand
AGGATCGGGAGCTCTGGCGCACCCTGGGGGAGGCCTACGTCCAGCAGTGGACCGATATAGGCTGATTTGATTATATATTTTATATATATATATATATATATATATTGTATAGTTCTATTTTATAGCGTTCATTTATTTTCTTTTATGATGATAACCACGCAATAAAGCTAACAAAAGTTTTTCAGCTAAAAGAGGCTGGTTTAATACTCAGCGAAAACAAGTAATGTATCGAAACAATTTTGTCACGAACCCAGGATATTGAGGCTTTTTTGGGTGTGTTCGGGTTCGTATTAGGGATTCAAAGACTACTTTACTTTTCCACTTCAGTGTTTTTGTTGAAAAATCTAAAAACAATTGGAATTTTTCAATCTTTTGAGGTTGCGTTCTAAAGCTAGATTAACTATAAAGTAATATATATCTTAAATAATTTGTGTTTGAATTATATATAAATGTCTAAAAAATTTCTTTGTCATATTAATATTTCAATGATTTAATATTTGAATGATTTCAGTGATTTAAAAATTCGATTTGAAAATATTGGCTCAGTTATTGAAGTATCGCCGGTTGTTCGGTCCAATAAAGGACTCTTTGAAGCATAAAATTTCTAATTTTCATCTCCAATATATAATAAAGTTTCCCCGATTTTAAAATTGAATTGAAATTATTGGATGCCAAAAGAAAGACATTTTCTTTAATATGACAAGAATCAATGAACTTTTTGGAGAATATTTTTTTTTATAAAGTTTTTAAAACAATTTTGGCTAAAGGCAAATCTGTCATTTAATAAAATTTGACTTTATAATGATTGAAACATAATAATATGAATATAAAAAAAGAAAACATCTTCAAACCTAAATAATAAAATTTGAATTGTTTAAGAAAATACGCACAATAACTGAAACGGACGGACAAATGTCTAAGATTTTCATTTTTATAATAGACGCCATCAAGTATAATATTACGCCTGCAGAAGCATTTCCAGACCCTATTATCACATAGCTGTACGATCTCATCTACTTTAAGTGCATACTTGCGGTATTCAGGTCTGGAGCCCGGCCTTACTGTGTTGTACTTACTATCAAAATGTGAACATTTTGTGAACCCTTCGTCACTTGTCATTTTTTTGACACGAGATATTGGATTGAAATATGTTTCTATATACTTTGACGCTTAGATATGTTTTATTAAGAAAAGATACGGACGTTACACATCTATTTATTTATGTATACTAAGAACTTACATGATTATTAATTTAATAAATATAATTGACTGACAACTATAATGATTTCTAATATGATTTTCTTACTTTACTATAATCTGTAATATTCTAATATGATTTTTTTATTCCATTATTCTAATGTCTATAAAGAAAAACGATTGTTTTGAATAAAAAAAAATTGGTTAAAATGATGTATGTAAATATCATAATTTGCGAATACGTTAAGCCTTTTAAACATTACCTTATTAAAATTACACTATGAAAGAGCTATTTTAAAGGCTCTCCTTTATTATATTTTATTGTATTATTTAAATCAAAATATAAGTATAATATTTTGATTGCATATTGAATGGCAGAACTCAACGAACTTCGTCTGCCAAAGCGAGAAAATGAATTTAATTTAAATATAATCATTCCCACGAGTGGGGATCGAACTCACAGCCGTCACGGTTACAATAATACGCTGTCCCACTTTGCCTTTACTAATAGTATTATTTCATATAATTGTACAAAGCATGTAATTTTTTTAAAAAGAGAACTGATAAGGCATTACGACTCACTCTTATGGAAGTATATTCACTAAGAGAATTACATTAATAGTTTGTACAGTATCTCGTTTATACGGAAAATAATCATTTTAACATAAAATGAAATTTTTAGGTAAGGAATTTAATTTTAATGTATTTTTCTGTATTTTTTACTTGAAATACAAATTAATAGTTTAGAAGTGGAAGTTTTGGCACCATACCGAAGCTTTTATTATTTGACATGCAATATTTCTTATTATTGGACTATTTAAAAGTAAATATAGTGATAAAGTTTTCTTAGCGTAGAACCTTCAGAGCTTTTCCTACAGAATTACTTCGCATAAGCCGTAAACGTATACATATATTTATGAACCGTGTCCTTGACTTGTACTATGTAAGCAATAAGCTCGATATACACTCACGCACGTATCTAAGATCCAATATTTGATACAATATTCCGGTGTGGATATACGATAATTATTTTTGTACTCAAATGGTATATTTTTATCAAATAAATCTATATATCACATCGTGGATAGGGGCACAAGCGCTCGAGTGTAAAGGGTGTGGGTTCGATTCCCCTTCGAGGAAATGAAATATTAAGTTCAAATTCGGCGGTAAGTGATGAACGGAGAGTATCTTAACACTAGGTTCCCTCTGTCTTTCTAGCTGAACAGCGCTTGGTGTCACAAGCGGAAAAAATATTTAATGTCCGTCAAAATACTGACAAAGGGAGACATCGGGTGAACGGCGCCGCTGAGAAAGGAATTTCTACTTTTCCACACTTATTATTCTAACAATGAATAATTATGTCGTAGATTAAGTAAGATTACGTTACATTTAGACCGAACATTGTTTCTTCTAATATCGTAGGCAATATTGTATATAAATTAGTTTATATTTAATTTGTATTTAATAAAATCCTATTTTCTTTACCCTCTATCTACATCCCTACTTTATAATATTGTTATGTATATATAATATTTTGTATTAAGCTACAAGAAACTTGTGGGATAATTGAAAAGGATATTGGTTCGCTGTTTACTTAGGCCTCGTTGGTTGATTATTTAAGGTCTTACGAGTATGATAGTCAGCAACATTCGAACTATAATGGAATATTAGAAAGCATATTTTGATACTGTAACAAAATAAGAAAATTATGCGTAGGTTTATTTTCATGTATATAATATTTTTTAATAATTCTTTAATGAGGCACGATTGCATATTTCGATTGATCGAACTCACCACTACGTTTATAGTCAGATACTGTACCACTGCACCACAACGGAAGATGTTACAAATTATAAAAAAAAACATTCATTATATTTAGTTACTAGCGGCCCAAACGCGGCTAAATTAGGTAAAATGTTTATTCAAATTGTAGCATATGTGTTACTTAGATGTATGAGTACAAGCTATACCACTATAAGGTTAAATTCAAATCAGTCCAGTAATTTTTGTTTGAAAATAGAAAAAACATACATCTTCAAAAATTTTCACATTTATAATATTAATAGATTTATTTTTTTGAATAGCATTTAGCAGTAATAGTTTATTAAAGTACTGATGAAATGAAATGAAATAAATAAATATTAAATATTTTCATTTCTTCGATCTGATGTCGAGGAATAATCGTAGAGATAGAGCGTAGAGTACCGCCACTCAACACGCAATGCCTCCAGAATTCTGTGGGATATGGGGAGCCTCTACCCACCCTCTGGGTACCCTGCTACATATACAAAGTGAAGATTCAAAATGAATGCTTTGGTAAAAATCGTTATCTTTAACCACTTACCAAATGCTTTGCATGCGGAAGCCGTCTGGAATCAAATGTACATAAAACCAGATAGCCCTACAATCCGCACGGATATGACATCATTTATGATATATTTACGAGCAAGCTGTTCAACAACGAACGAATTTAAACCCTTAAATACGCATTCTCTTGTAAAAAATACAAATTACGTTATCAAGCACCAATTTTTTATTATTCTTTTGACACAAACGTGATTGTAAGTTTGACAGATTGTGGGTTCAATTCCCACTCGAGGAAATAAAATATTTAATTTTTTCATTACTTTGCTCTAATGTCAAGGCAAAGCGCGGGGTTGATTTCCGCCACTAAACACGCAGGGACGCAGGAATGGAATACAAAGGAGAATCCTTTGCATTCCATTCTCCAGCGGAAAATGTTATTATTTAATAACAACTACACCGATCTATTACAGTATACTATAGTTAATAAATTATCCATTTGCTCATTTTTTATTACACATACCAAACTATCCATCCTTACCTATATTATAAATTCGAAAGTAACACTGTCTGTCTGTCTTTTACGCAATCAGGGTCAAACCGCTAATTCATTGTGATAAAATACTCATATAGAGAGGTCTTCGGATGAACATAGGTTACTTTTTTTTCTCATATTTGTAATATTCTCGATAAATACTAAGATATTAAAATACGTTTCAATTTGACATGTAATATGTTCTGCCATATTAATAACAACCGTCGCTAAGCAACCATTGCTAGGCAAAAAGGAATTATGTTGTTTTAAGAAAACGTCGCTCAAAACGAGCTTTCTGAACGCTTACACGGAGTGTGCTTACTCAACTTTATGAGACATATAAAAATGTTTTACAAAAATATATTCTTTTAAAAAATCTATTAAAAAGTCCCCGATAATGTATGTTTATGTCCGAAGGTTGAGCCCCAGTAACCATTTTAATACATTTAATTATTTTTTGGTTATTGTTAACGTATTTTCTATAATCTCGTATTCAATCCTTATCAAAATAAAATATAGTCATCTTTAGTTTTTAAGATTTTATTTAATATTGCTCGCAAAAATTATCGAATTTAATGTAGAAAGGAGTTTAGTTATTTCATATATCTATGTACGCGCGCAAGGTAAACGTGTAAAAAGATTTTACCCCGGTAAATCAGTAAAAGCACTGAAGGTCCAATAAAAATCAGTTCTGTTGTTCTGGACATTAGCTCGGGGACAGACAGAGACAATATTTTTACAATAAAATAATTTTTATTGTATTTAAGTATTACTTAAATAACCAGATGGACTTGCAAAAACATAGCACAACACATTTAATTTTAATATTTTTAAATATTTATTTTACTTTGATAATATTGATAATGTGGCTGGTTTTGTTTAGTTTTTTTAACTAATATTTTACATTGTTTACGTTTACTTATTATTTTTATTCATTTAAATTAGTTAGATATTTTTTCTAATAGTAACAATTTTGTCTACTTATTATTCTTTTTCGGACTATTATGATCATTTAAGCTTATAGTTTCTTACCAATCCTATTAAAAACTGAAAACAATTTCTTATTGTAGTTCAAGCGGGCGAAGCCGGGTCCGCTTGTATAAAATATAAAGCATTAAACCTTATATTCTAAAAAAGTGGCATATAAAGAAAGGTACGGCAAACAAATATAAGTTGTTTACATAACAACTCCGCGAAACCGTATACAATATCTAGTTATAAATACAAAAGATATTGTTAGAGGATTATAAGGGTCTCAATAAATCTCCTCGAGCTGCTATTTTATCAACGACCGCAGTTCGTGGAGAGAATCCTAAATATACAAGATACTTGGAAATTTAAATCCTATTTTGAGTTATTCGAGTGTATTGCAATACGGTACGCCAAATTGAACTCGATCATATAAAATTTAATATAGGTACCTATTCGGTCAACTAGAAGGCAACCGCTTTTAATAAACTTAAGTGATTTTAACCTAACAGTGACATTGCTTTAGCTTAAATGGAATGGGTACCTGTTCTTGGCAATTGTAAATTTGTCACGTCTCTAAATGATTGAAAAGACGACACGCAACGTACGGCGTTTTGTTACGCTATAAATACGCAATATCTCGAAATTACGGCGGAAAGTATGGAGTGTATTAACACTAATGGCTGGATTTTGATTGGACATTTTATTTTATTATTTTATTTTATGTAAAATGCAAAAAAAATCTTATGTCTTTAAAGTGTGCTAAATACCTAAAAATGTAATGCATTGTATAGTTAAGCCTGTCTAGGTTCTTGTGCATGTTAGCATATTATTTGTCATATTAAGTACAGTATAAAATTAAAGAACTTACTTTTTAATGTTAAAAACTACCGAATTAAATAATAGCAATCTCTCTCGTATTTTACATAAAGAAAGTCCCCATTTGTACTCCTCTCCTCTACAGTATGTCAAAATCATTTGAAGCCAGAGAGTAAGATGCTTAATATACCTAACGTTAAAATAATAATGTTGAAATAAGATAAACATGACGAGTGAATGTAGTGATTTTAATCTTCATCTACGGAGGTTATAGACTCGTTTCCCATTTGACGAAATTACTAATAAATTATTATCTTCATTTCCCCAGTATAAGAACGGATATAAACCTTGCGTTTTTTAACATGTTTTTCTTCTTTTTACGTTTCTTCGTAAAATAATTGCTCAAGACCAGGTGTATGTTTAGGTTTTAATTCGAATGAAGAATTTTGAAAAATTATAACGTAAATTATAACAAGGCTCTATATTAAAAGCTTAACATTATTTCCAAATGAAGTTCATTTCACATACCACATCTTCATCCAATATAAGCCGAAAATTATTATACGGTAATAATCCTCGAAAGTCAATTTACGTTAAATTGAGAGCTGAATTTTTTGATGATATTAAAAAATGATTTTTAAATTTTTTATAATTTCACACTGTATCCCGCATATAGCAAAGGTAGGGCAGACAATTTTGTGTAAAACATTTCGATTTCCACGTTCCGCTCGATAGTAGTAGTTTCTGTTGTGATATAGGGCTTTGAGGCGAAATAGGCGAAATGCTACCCCGCACTTTGCTTTACTAGAGATTAAAAAGAAAATATTGCAGTAATCTAAAGTGTAATTCCACACTAAGGATAGAAAAATACTTTTTAAATTTAAAAAATATTTAATAAATAGCATCGTCTCTTACCAAAGGATAATTCTAAGTAATTATCTTTGGGTAGCGGGAATTTGTAAAATCTCCCCACAGATCTCTGTAGGGAGATTTTTTGCTAGCAACAAAAATAAGTTGTAACAAGCATATAAAAAATTTAACGTAGGCCGATGAGAACGTATGGCTTAGTTAGTAAAGGTGCTTGGACGGTTTTCAAAGTGGTGCGGGTTCAATTCGCGCTACGTTCAAATATTCATTTTTTCCAAAAAAAAACACAACCATCGTATTTCCATTAGCCTCAATATCATTGGAAGCTGTATTAAATATTATAATAATATAGATAGCTTAATTAGTTATAATAGTTGTAGGTTGTCAATAAAGTCTGTCCAGGGATAACGGGAATACTAAAAAAAACCTATACGATATAATTAAGACATCTCGGTTTTACTTTATGCTTAAAATAAATTACTACTACGTACTTTATACACATTGTTCATGTGTGAAAATGAGAAAGAATTACTAACTGAAAATGGTAAAAGAAAATGATTTCAGTGCCACACAATGTTGAGATTCAACCATTCAAAGGCGAGCCAATCTCGTAGGTCACTTACTACACTGTAATAACGACTCCCTGTAGCCACTGTCGTTCCGAGGGTGAGCCTTAACTACCGTAGAACCAGATAGATCTTCTACGTACACTTCGACGGGCTTAGATTAAAGGATTCCTTCATATAATTGTTTAAGGCATGTTCTAACTTAAGAATATATTATGATATGAAGGATCTGAGGGTACATTAGTTAGTTTAATATTAAGTATTTACACATCTAATAAAAAAATATAAAATATAGTCGCTTAGTTCTAAAATTATGGGTTTGTTTTACTATATCAAAGAATTATAAGTTTTTTTTCTTGTTTTTGTATTGATTTGAAAGCGAATACATACATTTATAATCAATCTTTGTGTCGCGCGCCGTAGTAGTTATGGATATGTCCTGTCCATATCTTATAATTGACGATTTTATTATTTTATCGAGCATTTCTTGAACTGCTTGCACTTCATGAAATTATCAACGGAATTTTACCACATTGAAAAGCTAACGTTTAACGAGTTCGCTATCGTGGTTTAGTCATATCATAAAACTGGATGTCCATAGATATATAATACGTAGTGTACGGACAATATACTTTGGACACTGTGTACTGAAAAACCAATGGAGTTTAGATAATAAGAAAACGCAATTATTCATAATCCCCGGGCACTAGGTATAAGTAACGCCTTTGTTAATTTTGGTCCTCAACATTTATGCGAGAGGTAAAAGAATTGAGGCCGTCGTGGCTCAGAGGTACAAGAGTATGACTTTAACGTAACGGTTGTGGATTCGATCCCCACTCGATGAAATGAATTATTAATTATTAATATTTTCGATTTTTTCGCTCTTGCACCATGCTCGGCGTTGAGTTCCACCACTCAATACGCAATGCCCTGAGAAATTCGACGGAGAGTAGGAAACAGAGTTTCTTAACAATAAGTTCCCTTTGCCTACCCTGCTGTATGCGGGATACAGCGTGAAACTGTGTTAGAGTGAATCAAGAGCTAGAGGTGTAGTAATATGCATTATTACTAAGCACTAAAATCCTATAGCTACTCAATATCGATAAATTCTATGGCAAAGCTTCATTGCTATGCATAGATATAGTGAACAAATTTCCCCGCGTTATCTATATAATAAAGTTACAGCCAATTTACACTAACGATTGTGCCTTTCATTAAACTTGATATAATATGTACAAAATATTGTATAACGGCTTCTGTATTACGTGACAATTATTGTAATTACATTTACATTTATATGTAATATACAGAATATTTTTGTCATCACCACTTTAAATAACAATTTAACTACTGTACAAAAACCTAAAACAATTGAAATAAAATAGATTTTTCCGAAAATGAAAAAGTATTATTTTCAAACAAAAAAATTAATAAAATTATTTTATTGTTGTAAAAAAAACGACATTTGTGAAGAATGACGCACACAGACACAAACCTATCTAGGCGATAACGCCGCACACGCCTCATTCACGATATCGAGGTAATGGTAATAGCGGCGATGTTGAATTACGTAAAATAGATCCAGAGATATTCCTTTCTCGTTCTAGTTTGTTTTTAGAGAATGAAATGCGGCATGTCGACAACGCTTAGTACTATGTTTGTAGTAGTATGTGGTTACGTTATTGGTACTTATTCGTAACTGCGTCACACGAAATACATTATGGATAAACGTCATGAAATGAAAAAAAATCCTATGTCTAATGCCTGTTAAAGTATCTTAATTAATTTTTTTACGTATGGATTTGAAATATTTTACCCTTTATGCTGCTCCCGTAAATGAAGCGCAGATGCTTCCATCTTATTTAATACCATTTTTCTTTAAATATTAAAGAAATATTAGAATTTATTTATATTTTTGTTGGTTCTAAAAATTTTTAACCAACTTTAGAAATATTTGACCTTTTTAAACATTTTAGATAAACCAGTAATGTAGTTAAGTAAATTTCGCTCCGAAAAATAGGTAGAATAAAGAAAGAAATCCTCATTATTCATGTGATATTATATTTGTATTCTGTGCTTTTGATTGTGTGTGAATTTTATTCTCATAATTAACAAATACAAGCAAAACGTGCATTTTTCAACTTTAAGTATTCAATTTCTTTATCATATTTTTTTATGTTCATGTAATACCTTTCTATTTCGTGATAACATTGATATTCTTACTTTTTCAATTAAATTCATCCTTTTGTAATTTTAATTACATACATTTTAGCTTTTGTCGTTAAAATAGATAATTTGCTTAAGAACATAATATTAAATGTAATGTCATAGCGGTACTCTCATCAAATGAATACTTAGATATTGTCCTGCTAATTATGCGGCTTTATAAGTTTCTTCTCTAAGAGTTTCCTTAAGAAATAATAATAATACTATATAACAAAATTTAAGTAAGCCACGGCAGAGTACTTTTGCATTTCTAATTAACGTAGCAAATTAATTTAGCTATAAAAATGTATATATTTAAATAATATAGTTTTTTCTATTTGTTAATTCCAGTTATTAGCTTACATGAAATCTAAAACACAAGAGAAACGAAGAGATTTTTTTACGGAATTTCATCTTTTAAAGAATAAGGATTGCTTGTTGGGAACCGAACTCAACATACTGTGTAATAGAATTAAAATCAAAATAGAATGAACAAACAACATTAATTAATATATTTGTAGCTTTTTCATTGTATTGTAGTCTGAATCGCATAACGATAGTTTAGTCACAATTTTTCATCCATACATATTGACGCTTTAAATATAACTTTTTTTTCCAATTTCTAAGACACGAGTGTGTTACAAATAAAAATTTTGCCAAAATTTTGAAACAGTATTTATTTCATTATGGTACCCATAAACTTCCATAACAATCAACTCATAAACAACTCATGCGTCTGTTCTCGTGAGTTGAATAATCACTGTAAGTATGTCAAAAGCTAACAAGAAGACGTAAATTTGCTAACTTTATTCCCATCACCACAATATAAGTATTTTACTCACGCATATTTAAGGTTCCCACAATAACGCTACGAGGTTCATTTACAATAGCCGAGTTTCTTTCCCTTATTTAGTGTCAAATTAAAAATGCGTAAGAATAAACATAACTTTTTAATTAAAGCATCGAATCTGGTGAATTTAAATTTAATTTGATTTAATACTTTGACTTAAAAAATAACTGCGCGTTGTTGTATTTCATTAGTAAAAATTAACATTATGAATCAGAATTATTTTCACTAAAATACTCAGTTACAAAAAACATATTTTGTTTACATCGAATGACGTTGGACCGTTCAAGTCTTATATCATAATCTACAAGAGCAGAATAAATTACTTACTGGCTACACGCTGTCTACACCACAATGGGAGTCTCGTGAGTCAAACGTGAAAGCGATATTTTGGAATCTACATCAGTTATCTCGAGCAAGTCTCGTCGTCAAGTCTAATGTTACTTCATAAAATCAACGTCGCAGCGTTGACCGGATAAGCGCTACCAGTAAGTTATGACGATCATAAATTGAGTATACTATGTATCTACGTACACTTTCATTGTTATTAATGTAGTATATAATTCATTTATGATAAACTAATAATGATCTTAAATGGGATAGTATAGAGAAGACAATCGTTGTGGGTCAATTAAGTGGTCGTCCGACTGCATTTAATAAGTCATGGACCACGTGTCACTCTTGAAATAATTGCCTATATCTTAAGAATAAATAAAAAACATCTATGTAATTACATATGTAATACATTCATAAATTTCTTTACTATTGAAACATAGATTCCGATATTATTTATATTAAAAATAGGTATTATTGTTATAAGCGTTCTTGTACCAATTACTGAGAAAAGTAAAATTATAAGATCTGCGGTAGTTGATGTCGTTTAGTCATGTTCGAACAAGGCATTACATGCAATATACATGGTGCATTAATGGCCATCGATTATACACTCAATGTCATGAAGTCAAATAGGACTAGGCTAAGATTAAATGGTCTGACTATTAATTTGGCCTCTTTCGGTCCATTAGCTGATATTATAATATTATCACAGTATCTAAGATTAAACTGCGAAAATTGCAATAAAAAAAGAACTTATAGAGTATTTCTAAAAATATAGTCGCATATGTTTATAATTATAGTAATTTTTAATCAATAGTTACGTTTCGCAATTGCAACGTATAGTTAGCATAGCTTAGTCCACAGTAGATCTTGAATGATATCCAAGAGGCATGTCTAATCCTGCTACATTTATTTTTTTTGATCATTATTTTTATATCTACAATCTTAATAACGCTTACATATATTATTACCAAGCAAAATTTAACATTCATAATTTTTCTGTCTTTCTTAGTAATTATTATTATAAAAGTGTATAAAATTATATCTTATTTTATCTTCTATTTATATTAAAAATCTTAAGTTCACTTAACGTTTTCATTGAAAATGCTTTTATCTACGTAATGAACATGAAAATACCCTTACAAATTATATTTCGTGTGAAATATATGTTTTTATCACGAAGAGCAAATTGAAATATCGCATGATTCATAACTTATCAGCAAAACGTGAGGAAGAGTTCTCGAAGGTAAAAGCTTCGAATAATATAATGGTATCAATTTTTGATATTTCAATAATGCATCTACAATGTACTTTGTACACAAAAATATAGTCGCAGGCTGTTGTAGTGTAGCGGCACAACTTACAAAATGTAACGCTTATGAGTTCAATTCCCACTCAGGGGAAATTATATTCAATAGGATTCCGTATCTTTTAAGAAAAAAGGAACCTTTGAGGTTAAGATCACTTTTTCTCATTCCCAATTTGGAAAATAACAAAAGAACCAAATTGCCCCGACACTATACCGACGATATTCAGGACATCAGTCTGTATGAAAATAAAGGAGTTTTTAATCAGCTTAAGAACAACCGGGTGATGATAATTTCACAGCAGAGCTACCAAAAGCTAGAGGGAAACCCTTCCTAGTGGCGCTATAAAATATATTTGACATCTTCATCAGTAACGGAACTGTCGTGTAATGATGGAGCAGCAGCGTGGTGGTGTTGTTTTTCAAATAGAGCGATAGAGGTCTATTGAAGAATTACAGACCTATCGCCCTTCTGAGCTACATCTATAAGCTTTTTTCAAGGGTTCTTACTAATCGTATGGCGCGCAGGCTAGACGACTTCCAGCCTTCTGAACAAGCCGGTTTCCGAAAAGGCTACAGGACATGGTGCATGCACCACAAACATATGCCTCCACAATTTATACAGAAAACCGAAGAGTATAATCCGCCGATATGTATTGCGTATGTGGACTATGAGAAAGCCTTCGATTTTATCGAGACCTAGGCAGTGCTAGAATCTCTCTAGCAATGTCAGATTGACTGTCGATACATTGAGGTATTGAGGTCAGTCTGTGTCCAAGACGGAAGAAGAACACCCATTCCACTGCAGTGCAGAGTGCGACAAGTGGATGCAATATCCCCGAACCTGTTCAACGCTGCACTGGAAGACATGTTAAGCTGATGGAACCGGCATGGTATTAATATTAACGGCGAACACCTAACACATCTTCGATTTGCCGATGACAGAGTAATCTTGGCAGAGTCTCTAGAAGAAATCAGTACTGTGCTAGAGGACCTCCATAGTGCATCACAACGGCCCTAACACATCTTCGATTTGCCGATGACAGAGTAATCTTGGCGGAGGCCCTGGAGGAAATCAGTATTATGCTAGGGGATATCCATAGTG
This sequence comes from Heliconius congener, assembly GCA_018230605.1. Classification (NCBI taxonomy): domain Eukaryota; kingdom Metazoa; phylum Arthropoda; class Insecta; order Lepidoptera; family Nymphalidae; genus Heliconius; species Heliconius congener. The sequence goes on along the minus strand of DWAO01000825.1, from coordinate 9,132 downwards.
CCTCACAACGGCCCACCCGTTGTTAAGATGCACATGGACAAGACAAAAATCATGTCTAACGTCCATGTTACACCCATGCCGGTTGTTGAAAGCGTACCTCTGGATGTTGTTGAGGAGTAAGGAAGTTGACGAGTGGAGGTGTTGGTAATTTTCAAAGAGAGGTCCCTAAGGGAAAGAATAGTCCTCGAAAATCGATTACGTCTCGAAAAAAGGAGTACAGGCCGTCCTCCATCAAGATATCACCGACGACCTAAGGAAGACAGCGATAATCCTTCGGATTTCGTTCTTCGTTCATTAGGGAAGACCTATGTCCATCAGACTTTGAAAGGCTGGCCTAAAGGATGGCCTGCAAAATTTAACTTCCTTTCACATCCATAGGAAGAAATCTCCGTTAAGTATAAGTTCACTTTTACCTATACTCTCAACTGTGTATGAATCTTCGTAACTAATATGCAATTAAACATATATATATAAACAATTATTTATTTATAGATGATTTCAGTAGAGGTTTGAGGAAAATTATTACTCTTCGTGTACAAGGAAAAAAGAAAAAAATACTTTTCCTTTTAAATATCTACTTACATTCATATATCTTTTATTCTACCTTGGCAGAAACTGTTTACGAATTTGACAGGTAAAAAGCTACTTTTACTTTAATTACAAAATATTTTTTCTTATAGGTATTTGAAGAAAACATAGAATCAAAGACAGAAATTCTATTCTTCTTATAATGTATAATTACATGTTAGGTATTTTATTATTGTAAATGAGGAGAGTGCCTTTCGCACTTATATACGTATAATAGTGGACTTCATGAAAAATAATAACTTTTAGTATTTATTTATTACTATTATTTATTATTTATATAAAATAAAAAACACGGCTTATAAAATTATAAATTATAAATTATTATTAAATTCTTACCAAATGGTAAGAATTTTGTTATGAACGATTTTATTATCTTTTAGTTTAATAAACAAAAATTCTCTGATCCCTTAATTTTGTCGTAGGATAAATTTTATAAAAACCTTTAAAATAGTCAAACTTAATGCATTTATAATTTTTACGTTGGTTGAATTTTATGGAAATGGATACCCGGATAATGTCGTTTTTATAAGATTCTGAAGGATTCAGACCACATTATCCTACCCACTTGCTTGTCTTAAGACTGAGGAATCACTGTGTGCTTCATACTATATTTAGCTATAATAAAATTTGTTTCCGTTAACCACTTTTACACGAATGTGAGGTCAAACATACAACTGCGACTTGGGGGACGTCGACTTCACGTGATAGTTCTTCGGGCCTGCTCTCGATAAAATATTTATGTAAAGTATAAGTAAAATAGAAGTGCTTAATATTTTATAGAAGACATTAATTACATCCATACATATAATTAAGTCGTAACTGATTCTGGCAATTTTCCGTTAACATATAGAGTTTATTTGATTACAATCGGTTCGTAAATAAAAAAGTTATATCAATTTAAAGCACTTAGTTTAACAATTTTGCTAATTGCTAAAACAGTTATTTTTACAACTGTTTTACTGAATTGGCTGAATCTTTAGCTTTCGATTTATATGATGATAAAAAAACGTGCACGCATACTTACCGTGTATCTAAATACGGTATAGCTATTTTTTTTAAATACAATAAATTTTGCGAGCAAAATCGAATTCATTCCCAAAAGACTTAAAAAAAAATATGCCGTCGTGACTTAAGCGTGCGACTTTACACGTGACGGCTGTGGTTTCAGTTTCCACTTTGGGAAATAAGAATAGAATAGAATAGAATAATACTTTAAAATAAATAAAGAAATAATTATAATTTATGAATATTTTCATTTCTTTGTGGGCGTTGAGTTCCGCTATTCAATATGCAATGCCTCGAAAATTGCTCGGAAAGTGAGGAAAGCAGTATCTAACGCTAGATTCCCGCATACTCTGCTGTATGCGGGATATTAGATATTGCTGTGAGATTAGCAAATGTAAATATGTTGAGAAAATATAAGTAAATAAAATTTATATCGCTAGGAAACCTGGTTATCCAGTGAACACTTAGCCTAGGCCATTCCAGTTCTCCACTTCGCTTAAGATTCGAGGACATTCATCTGTCGGATGATTTCACTTTCAAATAACATTACGTGAATGAGATTAGAATATTTTTTTCGTTCCGTATCCAAACAAGATTACTAAGTTTTTATAGAATTCAAAACTTAATAAGATTTAAAGAGTTTATTTAAATAGAGAGTATACATTTAATTACATTATTTCCGTAATTTTCACTTGTGCTTACTGTTTATATTATGAAATTTACGTTATATAAGTATGGCATGTTTAAACACAAATTAATACTGTAAAAACAATTAATTAAAATATTTTAGTGTTTATTTTTTTTTATTTATAAATGTAAATTTTTACTGTTATATATCACTTCATTCGATGTTAAAAGAGAAAATATATATTTACCAAATTTTCACTTTTTAGATTTTTTCCTTTATTAATAAATATTAAATTTCATAACTGCGGTAACGTCCACAAAAAGTACCCTATAGGTGACGTGGCGAATTTACCATATCGCTATAATAATGATGCACAAATAGTCGTAACTATTGATTGCATTGCATTGTAACGGACACGGAACGTAACAGACAGCAAAGTGATCCTATAAGGGTTCCATTTTTACCTTTTTAGGTACGGAATAATTTTTTTTTATGTTACATGTAAACATTTAAAAATATGTTACATTATAATTGAACAACAGTCTACGTTCTATAGAACGTCCACAATTATGAAGTATATTTAAAACGCTGGCACACTCGCACACCACTATTCTAAATTCTACCATGCAAATGCATTTCTGCATAACTCTTGTTTTAATTGCATGCTCACCTAATACACTTGCATATTTCACATTGTTTACATAATTTACATAGACTTTACATCCTGGTATATTAAGAAGGTACATTGTAGTGAAAATATTTTTATGTAACTAGATTTTGAATACTATCGATAAAGAACTAATCAAACTATTTTTTGAATTTTCACAATAATTTGAATCAAACTATCAAATAAGTATAATTGTTCAACAAAAGAAAACACGTGTAATTATACAAAATTAAGAATACAATGATTATAGAATAAAAAAATTCAAGAAAAACATCAGATAGTATCTTGGCTGAAACATTAAATATGACAGATAGTTTAAAAGAGTAGAGTAATACTGCCTTTTCGGTTCGGAATATGATTCTTGCTTTATTAAACTCTATTTCACTGCAACATTTGAAAAATTATATATTTCAAATGTTGCATTATTATTTTAATATGTTGCAGGAAAACAAATTAGCTTTTCATTTCTGTATTCTATCATATGCTACTGAATTAAGTTTACCAAACTTTATTTTAAGCAAAACAACCCGGAGAGTAATTATACACAAACTCTTTCGGCCAAAAGCTTATTTTAGATTTAGGATTTCAAATATGTATGCGTTTATATGTTTTTTATATTGAGGCTGCCGAAACACAGGTGCACGGGAGCGCGACTGTAAACGCGACGGTTGTGACATCAATTCTCACTCGAGGCATGAAAAAATAAATATTATGATATCTTTGCTCTGGTAACCAGCAAGTACACACGTAACAACAAAACTGTGCTCTATATTTCGAACATTATTAACAATGGTAAATTAATAATTTCTCCTTATTAAGAAAATCCAATTACTTTCTTGATCTACGTAAAATATTTATTTCAAAATTATTAAAGCTAGCCAGCTAGTAACGAATGTGTCTGTGCTAGCGTTGAAAATGTAAATCGAATGATATTAAACCCCACGCTCCACGCCGACCTCGGTCTGTACACAGCACTCCTGTTCGCCACACAATTAGGATTCTTTTGTAAATGCATCGTTTGGATTTAACTCTTTAAATAGCATTCTATAAATACTAATGAACTGCACTGTTTTAAATCAGTATTATATAGAAAGTCATGAATAAAATAAATTACTTAACTTTTATTTGCTTATTCTTTTTAACATGTAGTAGAAAATCAAATGAGATATAAATATTAAAAAAACATTTCTATGTATAAAAATTAAATTTAATCGTTAATAAAATCAAAATACTGCACCTGAGCGGTTTCAATACTATAGATACTATTATATCCACAATATTTATAACTATTCAGATAGTATAACATGAATAATATATCTGTAACAACTTCGCCACATATAGAAAACTGTAGATTGCACTGGGAATAGCGAGTCCCTCTGAACTATAGGAAATCTTGCGCTAGAAACTTTTATACCACAAATTAGATAAAATTGTCTATTTTGGTTTAGTGATAAATTTTATAATTTGTTCATCGGATAAAATAATCTATTTTTTTAAACAATTCTATAGTAAATTCATTTTGTACAACACGCTAAACTGTCTATATTTTACGTTTTTGGCTTCTAGTATTTCCTTTTAAGTGTATTTTTATCGCTTAACAGTGGAGATTGGTAGGTTAAAAAACAAAGCATTGGAACGTTCCTAATATATTTTTCGAATAATTTAAAAAATACTCAACTTTAAGTTAATTCTAATTATGACTTTGAATATATGAATATAATTACAATATACGCTTTTATTAAAATATCACAAAAGAAAAGGCTATATTTTTAAATGTAAATATATATCTCACTCTCCCGACAGCGGCACGAGGATCCAGGCCATCGGTGGCTAGGGCTCCCGAGATGAACCTCCTGACAATACGCGCCTTGTAAATAGTAATTACTGCCTTCTGCAGTATTATGTTCTTGATACAACAGACGTGTCCGTGTCCGAGTCCATTAGGGCTCTATGGAATTCATCATGGAACTTCTTACTCTTTCAGCCATGCGATCAGAAGTAGTAAGTTCTACGCCCGCCCGACACTTTTTTAGGCGACCCAAAAAGCGCTATCTCGCCAATTGATTTACGTTTTATTAATTTTGTTTATTATTACAATTTTATATGTGCATTATTTATCCTTATTAAGTAAATAAGTATATAATTGTCAGAAAAAAATATTAATATGTAAGGCTTACATCTAAGCAATCTTCCCTTCTCTTTTCGTAAAATAACACATAATACAAAACAGAAAACAAAGGAGGTCACTCTGAGCCTCCTTTGTTTTGAAAACAGAGATTTTAACTACCATATTATTCAGGAAAAGGATTAATTACTCTCAAGAAACAAATGTTTGTAATAAATTAACTGTGCTGATTATTTTATATTTAAAAACTAAATTTTTAATTAAATTAAAATAGAATTTGTTTATCACAATCTGATAATTCATAGGAATATTGTGTTGCAGGATATTAAAGATGAAATTATTGACTAGCTATCCGCTCGCGATTTCAATCGCTGGAACTACTAACTATAATTATTTATTTACTAATCGAAATATGTTTAGAGATCTAATAAACTTGTAATTTAAATGCCAATATATATATATATATATATATATATATATATATATATATATATATATATATATGAGTTGTTGGAATGTATGGTTGAAATAAAACAAACACTAACTGTTAATATACTTAAGATTGATTATTGGGGCCGCTTAAATTATTGCCTAATTATGGCATTGAATTTCAATGTAAGATTCGGCCCAATCTTGTATATAATCAAATGTTTTCTCTGAGACGTAGGTTCCATTGCTTATAACATTTAGAGGTACAAATTTAAAAATATCACAAGAAATATTATTTAATTTATCGTCAAATATTATAAAAATCTTAACGTCAGTCCTAACTATATATTAATTTATCACTATCTATGCTTGTAAACTTACTGGATAAATACGATACCATCGTTTTCTTGTTAATATGATCAGGAGGATAGGGTAACTGAAAGTTTACTGGAATAAAAAAATAACGGCGTTAAATTAAAAATATTTTGGTTATCAGAAATGTTAGAAAACCTGACGTAGATATTTTAGGACTAACATCTGTAGTATTATTTTGAACTGTCACTAACTTGAACTTAAATGAGTTATAACAAAATTAAGTAGAATTCTGTAGCATAAAATATTATCAGATACGACTTCAAATAACTTCTATAGTCGATTTTCTTTATGGATATAAATTAAATCAAAAAAGTTGATTTTAGTTTCGTTATGAGAACTAAATTAAATTTTCTTAACTTTTATCGAGATTGATTTTAACATTCAACGATAATTGAGGGTATTGAACTTATCATGGCTTACCTCAAACTAGTTACAAATAGGATTAAATATAATAATTAATTAATAAAATCCTTATAGGATTACTTTGTTATCCGTCCGTCCGTGTATGAAATTCGTCGCGAAATAACAACGTATAGATTACTACTCGTAATACAAATATCCTACATATATCACAAATCATTTCATTTACAACTTTTTACGATTTTATTTTTACTTTATACTAAAAAACAGATGAAAAATCGAAAAATTTAAAGAGTGGTAGTTTGATGTATTGTTTTCTTTTAAAAAATTATAACTTAAAACTTTGACGCAGTGCGGGACAGGCGTAGGCGCTAATCCGCTTGACTAAACGAAATCGCAATACAATGCATAGCACGTACAAGCTCTTTCCTACTGGTTGTACAGAGACAATATAAACTTTTGAAGTATTCATTTTAAGAATATTTTTCTATATTTTAACATATTTTCCAATCAGCACCTTACCGGAGATTTGAGATGATCAAAGCCAATACTATGCATCGTCTAACCAGTCTAAGATATTTATTTATTTTAAATAATAACTGAATGGGATTTGAAACAAAAACTGTTATCAAAAACCTATATCAGAAAGTATTCATTGTCAGGAACTATTTTTGTCACTAAATTAAAAATATAAAATTTTGTTGAAAACTGTTCGCTATTTTCATTAAATTTCAATTTCGATTCTATTAAAAATTTAAACCAAATTTTTATTTTAAAAATGCTCAGATATTGGAGTCCATGTTCAAATTTATTTATTATTGCTTGATGCGTTGCAAAGCTTGTTAGTTTCAACTGAAAACTACTTACCAATTCTGTTGATAGCCAGAAAGACAAATTGCAACGTTTACTAGAGAATTATAGTTTATGTAAATATATATTATGATTCACAGCATTTTGTTTTTGATAATTGTTCAATTTATATTAACATTTTCAATTATATTTTTATTTAAAAACATCTCAACTGGACCTTAGAGATATAGAGAATATCTCTATATACAAAAATATATCAAAGAATCACCTTAAGTGTAGCCTTAAAGGACGTCTCAGTTGCTTGAATAAATCAAGCGCGTACCATCAATATTTGCTGAGTTACTATTATTTAAACACAATAAATCAATTGAAAAAACGATATATTTATTAAAGATCATAGTTCAACTGTTTGGAATAGAATAGAATGTTTTTTGAGTAAATTCATAATGCGTCTAATTCATAATAATTTATAAATTCAAAAATTTAATATTTTTTACATACATATATATACAGAGCTATACAAAACACAGGAATGTATCATCTGAAAGACGTTAAGCTTCGGGTACAATAAATGAATAACAAAGAAAAAGTGCGTAAATATTTCTAATCTTATTTGTTTTTACAAACATAGCTAACCTAACCTAACCTTTAAGGATATGCTTCCATCTGCCTTTTGAACTTTTTACATGGTTTTAATCTTACCCAGCATATTTTTAAGGTGCACTTACACGCAGCAGAGAATACATAGGAAGCCTGGGAAGCTAGTGTTGAGACGCTCTGTTTCCTATTAAGATACTTCCGTTCCTTTTTTTCCACAGCATTCTTGAATCAGTGAGTGGAAATGAGAATATTAAATATTATTTGTTTTATAATAAAAATCCCTCGTATGTGTACCTACTCATATCGTCAGCGGTAAATATACCGCACAATACAATAGTAACGAAATAGAATAGGCTTAGTAATAAACAGCGGCCGCGCTCAGAGACAGTAATAAATATTAATAGTCAGTAATTCATAATAGTTCCTATTACAAATTACTGTTAGCTAAATGAATTAAACGTATCTAAGCTCATTGAATTCTACATTCATTTTTAGTATTTTAAAAAAGTTAATGCTACATAGAAACGTAGGCAAAATTCATTTAAAATAAAAAAATTATAATAATAAAACCATAACAAAATTAATAGCAGCCGTGGAATAGGAATAGCGCGGAATTATTAAACTTCACAGTTATGTAGCTTATATATCAGAAAAACACAAAGGCTTTAATTTACGTTTAGATCGCATGTACAAACACAAATAACAGTTTGCAAGATATCCAATACCATTCCTTGTTATCCATAAGAAGCACAATATAAGTTTCGTCCCACAAAATATGTAGGACGTAGGTAAACTTCCCATATTTTCACTTCTTGATCAATTTATACGGTACATTTATGAGAAGCAATCGCACCCCAAGGGAAATTCAATACACATTTCAAATTATGTAAAATATAAAATGGGAGGACAAACTTTCTGTTTTTTTTGTGATAAGTAAGAAAAAATTGCTATTGTGTAGCTAGAAAAATAATTATTATTTTTTTATGTACATTCCTATTACCTGCAATTATTAATAAACATAGACAATTTTTGATAAAATACTCTTTCTGCCTTATGCCCATAAAAGCAATATATTCGTATATATATGAATGTTTAAAGACATCAATATACAAAGACTAATTCATGGCGCAGGGGCAAATAAAAACGACAGATTGTGGGTTCGATTCCCACTCGAGGAAATGAAATATTCATATTTTACATTTCTTCGCTCTGGTGTAAATGCAAAGCGCGGTGGTAGGTTCCAACCTAACACCGCGCTTTGCATCTACACCAGTGGTGGACCACTCCAAGTGGGGAACAGAAGTGTCTAATGGGAACGGAGTGCCTTAATACTAGATCAAAAAGAAACTGCGCTTCATTAATACGTAACGAATTTTGAGCAAATGATAGGAAAACTATATTTAAAATACATTTCATAATATTCTTACCGTCATTTACATTTGTATTATGATTTATCTATACTAATATAATAAATCTCAAGAGTTTGTTTATTTGTTTGTTTGTTTGTTTGTTTGTTTAAACGCTAAGATCTCTGGATGCACTGGT
>DWAO01000824.1:0-22216 GCA_018230605.1 Heliconius congener | reverse complement strand
AAGCAAATAATTCTGTGGTTTAAGCGGGCGAAGCCGCGAGCGGGTCGCTAGTTATGAATAAATTTTGATCATAAAACTTTATATCTTTTTCGGCACGTTTTGTTTCGTCACTCATTCTTTCTATATGCCAAATTTCAGAACACGTTCTTCTTCATTTCCATTGTGACATCCTCGCATGTGTTTAATATAAGTAAACGTATCGTAAATAGCATCCCGTCAGTAATACTTAGCTCGATGAAGTGGGCGATGTACGTAAATTCCCAAAATATGTATAGGTGCGTACTTCTGAATGTGACATATGTATCTATTTTCACACTAGTAACGCAAGGTTTTGATAGGTACCAAAAATATTTACAGGAAATATAGCTTAATACTTACAATAAAAATCAGCTTCCCGCTGTATCCCACACACAGCAGGTTAAGCAGAGGGGACCTAGTTTTGAAACACTTCGTTCCCCACTTTCTGTCGTATTCTGGAGACATTGCGTGTTGATTGGCAGAACTCAACGCCGCAATTTGCCTCGACACCAGAGCAAAGAAATGAAAATATAAATTTAAGTAAATATTTCATCTTCTCGAGTGGGGATCGAACTTAATGAAAGAACATTCATATGAATTAATAAGGAAAAAAGATACCGAATAAGCTATTGGTAATGTCATCTTAAATTAATAACAAACAAAATTATATATTTCATGATTCATCCATACAAAGTATTACGCACGTAGAATGCTTGTTATTCAAATTTGGTTCGGGCGAAGTCCTTGCGATAAATAAATATTACTATGATGATGACTGACTGTAAAATCGACTGGTTGTAGGTTCGATCCCCACTTGAGGAAATGAAATATTTATTACAAATTATACTTTCATTTCTTAGCTCTGGTGTAGAAGCAAAGCGCGGCGTTGAGTTCCGCCACTCAACACGCAATGCGTCCAGAACTCGGCGGAAAGTGGGAAACGGAGTGTCTTAACACTAGGTTTCCTCGCTTACCCTGCTGCTTGCGGGAAACAGCGTGAAGCTGATTTATAATATTTTAAATTCTTTTTTTTACTTTGAATGTCAAATGTATGTTCTTATTATTATCAAGGAAGGACATGTGGGTGAAATAAAAGAAGTCTTAATGAAACAAATATATTTCATTACGAAATTAATTACCCAACAAATCCATTTTCAACACGTTTTCAAACCATTTTTCAATTATAATAGGAAAATGTGCTTTTAAGTGCCAAATTTTCATTTAACACGCTAAAAACTATGGTTACTTATTATTGAGATCATAGCAATGTTCAAAAACATATTTATAAAAAAAATGAGACAGTCACTCGGTACCGCCCATCTTGTTAGTAACCATAATTTTTAGTAAAATTTTTACGCCTAATGGTAACACTACAACACACACATTTATTGCACATTTAGAAATTTCGTGAAGTGTTTTTGTCTTTTTTTTTTAATTTTTAGAGATCCAAGACATTTACTATAATTTTGCACATCAATATTAATTGAAACAATATACACAATAGCAATTTTAAGTGACTTAATATATATCCAAAATATCGAACTATATCCTAAGTTAGTTGATAAATGGACAAGAGACTTTAAAACCAATGGACTGTTCCGTAGATAAAAATTTGACATAATATTGCCAAATAAAAACCTTAAAATTCCTATTAAAAAGTTTTGTCGTGTTAAAACTATAAAACAGGACTATCTGTTCAACAGTAATAATTATCTGAAATATACCAGTAAAAAAAATATATTATATCATATAACAGTATGTATTACGCTAGCGTTGGCTTAAAATTGAGAGATCCACCCAACACGCCTGAAATCTTGGATAACAATGCCGTTGTATATGTAAAAATAGTTGAACTTCATAAAAACTGTTACGAATATATAATTAAAAATTAATCTTTCATTGTATAGTTTATTTATGAGCTGTCACCCAAAATATTCACGTGAAGTGAAGTGAAGTGGATCGATCACTTTTTAATAATACATATATTAAATTAAAACAATCTACAACAAAAACCGTTTTATACTAACTACCAGAAACAAGACTATTAATAATATTCTCAAGAATCTTGAAGCGTTGAACTTGTACAAAATATTTTTTTTCGTCATTTGTATAAGGCCGTAAAACAAGATAACACATCCACATAGCGCATCAACGAAGAAATCAAAATTAATTTATATTTAGCATTGCTCGTACATTAAATACGTAATAAATTACAAGTAAGGGGAAACATAAAAAAAAACAAGCTAAAACCTATTTAACAAAAAACGATTCAGCAAAATATATATATAAAAACATGTATGCACTAACTGCAGTTCGGTATTTATATACAAAATTGTCCAAACGCTTCGAACCGTAGAAACGAGACAGCAGATTTCCAAGCGACCGAATAACTTCCAACAAAAAAATACTCCACCTACAAAATACTGGAAAACAATCTTATTATTTACCTAAACCAAATTATTGCTGGTTGGTTGGTATTTGTATATAAAAATTGTAATGTGATTATATGATATTTATCAACTATGGAAGCTTCAATAAATAAAATGTCTCTGAAGAACAATATCTATCACATATCATTACACATTGTAGCACCACGCAGTTAATAGACCCATCTACGATATCCTACACTTACCTCTATTCATCTTTTGTATATGGACATGTATAAAAAATGAATACATCTGAAAAAAATAATTTAACATACCGTATATAAAACATTCTTTCTGGTATATGTTATTGTTTAAACTTAAATAAATTCTCTTATTGTTTCATAGACTATTGTAATTGGGATTTGGCTTTTGAAAAGTTACCTTTCAAAATGAATAACTATTTATTTAAATATACTTATTGACTGCGAAAGAGCTGGCCTACTTTACTTTCTACCCGAAAATCAGTCTACGTTCGTTCGTTGGCTAGGCTGTGGAGAGACTTTAGCTGTCAGATAACAATTATTAGTAATATCACAATGAAAGCAACCACCCATACTGGCCACAGGAGTATCGCTCCTGATTACATCTGAATTCTATAAAACATTGACATTTATCGCTTTGGCTTTGGCAAGCATGACATGTTAAAAAATATAAGAAGTAAGAAAGTTAGTGTTCTATCAATCGAAAGTTATTTTGTGAATCAAATTGTAGTGTTCATTGAGTTTTGTTTTATAAAAAAATATGCAATTATAGCGTTTTAGCAATTAGTTCAATATTGTTATTCTTGAGAAAACACATGTGTTGACTAGACTTAATAAAGAATTTATACAGGCATATATTTTATATATTAAAACACAAAATAAAAATTTTTTGAAAAGTTGTCATTACATATTCCACTATAGTATCAATGGTAGTAAGCATTCGCTAACGTATTCTTTTCTCTTAAATTTTCAAAGTGGTTGCTTTATGGAAAATTTATGAAACAATCACAGAGACTTACTTTCATATATAAAAGTTAGCAAGTCTTATCTATCGTTGTTATTCGATGTAAATTGTATTTAAAGACACTCAATTTGTATCATAAAAAGAAACCTAAAACGACATAACCATATCCATGGCCGGAGTAAACAATAACCGTATAAAATTGTGTCTGTACAAAATAACCAAACGCTGAGTTGATGATAATTGGACGGAGATAATAATATTATGAAAACTATCATATTGTGCGCAGTTCAAAAACAACGTACACGTGTCTCTTGCGCTTATTTAGATAGAAAGTATTTAAAAATCTGACCAGACGCTTCGAAAACCTCTCTCACACCTCGAGTGCTAAAATAAAAGACGTCAACTGACAATGTAAATAATGCCCACAGGCTCACAGTTCGCGGTTAAAAATGATTACATAAATTTTGCTTATAATCTGTGGCAAAAAACACAGACAAAATAAATACTAGCTCTGAACAATTAAAAATGTCTTAAGTGGTTTTAGATTTGAACTCAGATGATGAAAGATACACTTAAAGTCTAATTTATCACAATTGTCCTGGTTTCAGCACATATTTACAAAACATTTGCTGTGCTCGATATACATATATTTAGAATTTGATTTAAAAATTATAAATACAGTAATAAGTTACGAACATGTATTATAAAGAAGACCACACCAATAATTAAATACTACTACAATTTAAAGTATCACCCAAAGTCACCGATGTAGAGGATTCGATTATTTCTATAGATTTATATGCTTGTAAAAGTAGTATTATCCAAAACTATCTGTTCCAGAGTAGTAGTACGTGAGGGTCACCTTGAGTGATATTTCCTTATATAATAAGACACTAATTTACACCACAACATCAAGTAACTACGGCTGATATAATTATAAAAAACAGTCAACATCAATTTCGAATGATTAATTTTATATAATATAAATTTTGACATATAATGGCGATTATCTTACAATTGAATGTATGTCGCATACCTAAAATTGTACAATTGAATTTTTTCAAAGTAATTTACACGACGAGAATATTATTAATTTTAATTTAGCACGTACCTAATGCCAAATGTATTGCGTTTTAGAGTATTTTGGTAGTAAAAAATAAAAAAAATTCAGAGTATTGCTTCTCGTTTTACACTAGAACTTTCTACTACCTAAATATTACTTATAATAATATCCCTCTGCCAAATTCAATAATATTATATAATAAATACGTTATATATTAACTGTATGTATAACAATAAAAAAAATAATACAAAAAAAACATTATTCATTCAATGTACTACTTTGTGAATAAGAACGAATGCACACATTTTTAATAATGGTAAACAAAATGTGTGATAATATGCATAAATATTGCAACGTTTTCTCAAACATCATATAATTTTAATATAAATCAGTTGAGTAGAGGTTTCACCATGAATTATTCTTCAGTAATACATAGTATAATCCTCTCTTTACTTTTTGATCTACAAGTAAATTAGAAATAGAAATTAGTATTTTTTTATATTAATGTTAAAACAGCAATTTAATTAAGTACAAAAAATTCTTCAAAAAAAACTATTAATCACGTCATAAACTCACATTGTTTTATATGTACATTCGTGCTTAAAAACGATAATTTTATTAAAAAAAGATGATATATCGATATCTTAATTCGCACACAAGCTAACAATATCTTGGTAAACTGACTTGTACAGTTTACGAAGATATTGTTAGCTTGTGCCGATAACGTTATGTTACTTTTTACAGACCAATTATTAAAAAATTATACGATTGTTTTAAATATACAGTTAAATATACTATATACCAGCGTATTTTTTAATAAGTGATCTTTAAAAAAATAATTTCCGGCGTCTTATTCACACAGGTTGATCGATTTAAGGTATCGATATCACTCTCTGATACAAGAGGCTTTCCCTCTCCTTCACACTACATAAACTAACATCAGCTCCATCTAAGAAATCTTTTACAAAGACAACAGTACTAACTAAATAAATTATACTATTTACCCTAACTTCAATAATAACGGGTACCAAACAGTTTTTCGTTGCATTGACTATTATCTTACGAAACATGAACAAATATTTTTTTAATCTATATATTATAAAATGACAGTTTAGTGTTACGTTGCGTAACTAATGCCCGACGGATTTTATTTCAAAAAATACTGGCCCGCATACTGGAATAACAACTTATGTCACAATACATACACATACTCTTAATTATAATAATATAATTGACGACAGTTTACGGTCACACGTGACACTTAAAAAAAATGTAAAAAATTAATTTTCAATATATATACATAATTATATATGTAAATACAATGGTCTACGCTGTATTTTATATTTTAAATAAAATTAAATATATTCATTTATTATTACTTATATTAAATGAATTTATATAGTATATAATTATAACTTACATAACATAGTATATAACATAATCTGTGAATTTAAATATGATAAAATAATAAATATTACTACAAATTATCGATTACTAAATTCAACGACTGCAGTAGATAACATAGTAAAAATTTTGTTTTTTATTTAGTTTGGATAACTTATGGTATCTTATTTTAACTATTATTTATTGTTGGAACTTTAGCGCTGAAACGCACGCTGAATGTAAACACCAAAATGAAATGTAAAAAAAAATTGGAACATCAAGGAAATTTCAGACGCTATAAAACAATTGCCTAAGAACTTCTAGTCAATTCTAATTGTGCAGTTTATATCTATAAAGAAATATCACAATATCGGCAGTTTGTTTAGTCTTAGACGAAAACAGCATACTACTGGTGGAACCTTCCAGAATAATGAAAAAAAAAAAACGCGGGCAAGTATTTTTTTCATTGAAATTGATCATAAATAAAAAGCATATCTGTATATATCAGCATGAACCTGCATCATAAAGAAATGTGTATATTTTGACAATTACTTTAACTACTTCAAGGTTTACTTTTATGAGGTACATATTTTGGCACAGAGAGACTTCTTATATCTATTATGAATTTATAAACTAGACATTTAAAATTACTTTAAATTACATAAAACATTTCGATGTTTTAAAACTTGTTGACTGGTCTTAATCATATTAATCACAGCTTTTTGCATTCTCTTAACTACCTACCGTCAACACTACAGTTTTCTAATTTCCCACCAATGGAATGAATTCTCAATCTTATTTTGCTCATTAATTTAAAGGCAACAAAATTCAGCTACATTAAATTAAATACGTTTAAATTTCAACCTAAAATCAACTTTTCCTTCGACTACTATACCCATACAAAAATCAAGACTCAATTAACCAAATAGTATCCTACTCAGACTCTTTATCAGTACAAATAATAGTTAATATCATGTAACAAAAATTTAAATAAACAATAAATTATTTAGTCGTATCGATAAAGCCGAATGTAGTGTGACGTACGATAAAGTTATCCTTTTATTTCTTAGCGGCAATCATTATTTCTTTCCATTTATATGTAATAGAATAAATATAGAAAATCATTTATTAAACTATAGATACCACTCCGAAAAAACTAATATGGTAAAATTCTATAGACCTGCTTAAATATATTCCACAATAAAGTTGTAAAGATTCAAAACATTTTAAAAAATATTCCGATTTGCTGTTATAAAATGACTCGGTCATTAACTATAGAGGTATGCGAAGATTGAAAACAGGACGGCGCAGTCGATCAGCGTGCATTGTGTACGTGAGTCGTGAGATGCTTCGACAGGTAGTCGGCGCGCGCGAAGCACTTGCCGCACGCCTCGCAGTGGTACGGGCGCTCCCCAGTGTGGATGCGCAAGTGGCGGGTCAGGTCGCTCTTGCCGCCGAACGCCCGACCGCAAAACAGACACACGAACGGGCGCTCCCCAGTGTGCTTCCTGACGTGCAACTTCAAATTCTCCTTGGACCTGACGCATTTACCGCAGAACGGACACGCAAATCGCCTCTCCCGGTCGCGCTGGCG
The DNA here is from genome assembly GCA_018230605.1 of Heliconius congener. Lineage (NCBI taxonomy): Eukaryota > Metazoa > Arthropoda > Insecta > Lepidoptera > Nymphalidae > Heliconius > Heliconius congener. Next base: position 14,787 of record DWAO01000824.1, on the reverse strand, counting down.
GTCGTCGTTTTGCAAAAATCCCAAAATGCCGGAATGTGAGCTTGAACTTTCCAGTTTGTTGCTGTCACCGCGCGATTCACTCTCAGAGCTGTCTGCCATAGAGCTGATACTGGCGAAAGATACAGGAACACGTCTCCTCTCAGCGGTGACGGAATCTTCCTTTTTATTTTCGCTTTCAGCACTAGAATTTTTGCAATCATTGGAGTCATCGACGGTAACTATAGAATCTGTGGCTCCATTCGAATCTACGGTACTGTCTTGCTCCCCGTCTATTACTTCAATAGGCGGTGTTCTCGCCACATCGGTCCTGTTCTTTTTCTTCATAGACAAGTCCATTTCTCCACACTGGCCAATCAAGACTTCGTTAGTACTAGACACTTGGTCTATGCCTTCAGGTGGGTCAGTATTCTTAGTGTGCAGTCTCTCGAGGGTGTGATTGAGACGATGTTTCTTGAACGATTTGAGATATCGAAACTGCATGCCGCAAACGTCGCAAGTGAAAAGCTTATCAGCCGGGAGCCTTGCTCTGTGATTTTGTTCTCTATGTTTCACATAGGCGGATCTATATCTGTAGCTTTGTCCACATTGTTCACACACAAATGGCTTGTCATCTGTAGAGGTTTGCGACGCATGTTGCAGGGCGGCATGACGCTCTAGCAGCCAAGTAGTGGGGAACGAAGCGAGACAGACACCGCAACGACGTCTTTCCGTATGGAGCAAGTGTCGGCTTTGGTATGCCATGCAATCATCACTGAGATATCTGCGAAGACGACACGCTTGCAACGCTAGCAGAGGCGACCAGAGTGGCAGCGCAGTAGGGCTGCTGGGGGCTATCGGACTAGAGAGACTTGGTGATCCACATGTCATATCCAAACACATCTGAAAATAAATAATGTTAATTAACAATTATTCACTCAAAATTGTGATTAGTTAATAGTCTTACGTACCTTTGCATCTGGTTAAGTAACGAATAAGAAATAAAAGATTACTTCTGTAATGATTGTAGAGCTTTTATTTGTCAAAATTGTATTTTTACAGCTATGATATGCTTATATTTGTTTCAAAAGTTACAATGATCAACAGCGATGGTTTTGTTTACTGTTGCATTTTCAATTGACGAAACACCGATTCGATCCTCGACCGTTCTGATATACTGTAACTATATTTTAACAAAACCGTACTGCTCTCTGTTACAACATTATGACCTATTATTAATGTTAAGGCAAAACAGATTTCACTAATCTAAAATGTCAACAATGAAAGTTAAATAAAACAGCTTAAGGGAAAAAATAATCACTGATGCCTCTATGAAGCAACAACGATTCAAGCTATATAATAATATAAATAAAGTGGACCTACGTATTTGAACTTGTGCTGATTACAATAAATTTACAGCATAATATACAGAAGCGCCACGCGAGTCTGCCGCGCGTCGCACACGACAGGCGACGCGTACAGACGTGACGTAACAGTTTGTATGTGTATATCATGCTTCTAATCACGAAACTTAGTCTAAATAAATTATATTTAAAAAAATCATAATCATTAAAACAAATTGTACCAATATATAATAATCAATATACCTACAGGAACTTAGAAAAATTGCAATATAAGTTATATATTTATGTATGCCACTTAAAATAGTAACATAATCACAAATTAACCATTGATTGCTTGCCGCGGCCCAAGCTGGTCGATGAAACTTAACAGTATTATCTAAGACTATACAAATAAACTATTGTCCTAGTATTGGTCATTAAAATAATTTTGCACTGGTTTAACTTTAACTGTATTAACATCACAAGATTGGAATGCGCTAACTACGGAGGTGTTCTCACTCGTCGTGACCGACACACGGTTGCACGAGCATACATCGAACTGTATTTTGGTTATATAACACGCAAAAATAGATTCATAAAGTTAGAAATATGAGTAATAAACTTAACAACTTATAAGAAACAAAATTCTGGTGATTTCGAAAACACGTTCATCCTAAATAGTTTTAATCAGTGAGAGATAATAACAAGTATTGTTCTAACTTTAAATCAACATTATGTATCTGGCAACATTATAATTGACTTTTGACATTGGCATATAACGAAATGTCAACGTCAAAATAACATTAAATTGAGGACAGTTCGATTGAATGGTCGTTCTGAACCGCGACCGAGCTTACATTCTCGCTCATATCGTAGCAAATTGTTGAACAGAATCACCTGTCGTTGCAAGTCACATATCATAACGCAACTTACAATTTTCACCATAAAATACACATATTTGTCTATAATTCATTCCCTACATAAACTATGTATATTTCGTGATTTGCAGCCTTTATATAAGTCTTATATAGGCAAGAGGCACTCTAAATATAAAACTGTGGTCACAATTTATAAAAATGAATCTAAGTTGTAACTATTCAAACGTTTTAAATAACTCGTGCTAATCTCGACTTACATATATGCTCGATAGGTACTCAGAGAAAATATATCTACATAAATTTTACATAAATATCATATAATATATAACTATTTTATTTTATTTGTGCTAACGGCGTGTGCATTTCGCAGGGACGTGGCAACAACTGGCGAATGTTAAAATTTGAATAACTGCACTTAGGGGCCATATAATAAATACTATTGTACGTAACAACAACCACGCCTATATACATGTCAATAGATAGAAATATGTATAATTATAATAATAATAATATTATTTCATTAATAAATAGTACCTCTGAAAGTTAGGAAACAAAAATAGCGTTTAAACAGCATTCAGTTCTATTATAAAAACTATTTCGATAAAAAATCTTACTTTGTTCACTCGCATCTTTATTAACCATTTAATTATTGCTATTAATTTATAATGTAAATTGTAAATATTCAATCTTTCTTAAAACAAGAAGAGGAACATTAATCAAAGTTACAATATTGCTATGTTTGGTAACGTTCGACTCCGAAAAATAAGATGAGTGCAGCTTTTCAAATAGCAACATTAGTGTTTCTAATTATTTTTTTTTTATCATTTTACTCCTTTTCAACCGTTCTAACTCCGGGAAGTAGCGCATCTACCAATCTATATCCTAATTATGCATTTACCTTCATGTGCCATTGTCAGCAAATCAAAGAAAACTTCACAGCGTTAAAATCCATGTTACAATCTATAGAAATGTACGATTAATAAATCACGTCTACACAATCGTTACAATACCAAAGAGAATGAATACATTTTTGTCTGTCTGAGAAATTTTTGAGAATGACACCTTTTTCTGGAAACAAACATATATAATCTGTTGTCTTGTCAAATGTAAACTAGAACATCCACACGAATGGAATGTTTATTTTTGTTAGTATTATAAATGACCATTAAAAACACGACTCATGATATTTAATTTCACGAATACTGCACAGTTCATGCTTAATATAAATATATATTTCCATGGCTTCGATAAAGCCTACCTACAACACTATAATGACAATTTAATCAGTACGCCACAATACATAAAAAGTAAGATTTAGATTTACCTTGAAATGCTACGGTACCCGAAGTTTGAAGTATATACTTTAATTTATTCTACATTAATAAATTTTGCCAGAAAGTTAAAATATACTATTAAAATATTAACTACATAGTTAAAAGCGTGTCCTAAATGTTAATAAAAAACATACGAACTACTCTCCTTTGAAGTTATTTAAAAAAATACTATTTTCATTATCTAAATAAAAAAGAAGGTCTGATTTAAAAATGTCTGATCTAGCCAAATTACTATGGATCAGGGTCATAATATTACAACTATCAGAAATAAAAAAGTAAGCCTTAATGTCTATGGTATAGAAACACTAAATCTAAAAGCAATGAGATCTACAAAGAGCCATTTTTGGCAAAATTATAATTTTCACAATTCCGATATGATCAATTTTACAAACCTTACTCCAGGTACAGATAATGAAAGTGACAATATACGTATAAATAAACTTCACTAATAATATCCGTTTAATAGTTTTCAATTATAGTCATTATATATCATATATTTATTTAAAATTAATTATTTAAATGCAATAAATATTTTGTTGTCTTTTATGACATATTAATGTTGGAAATGTCAACTTTCGCTTTTTTCAATATATTCTGAGATCGAATTTTAACTCCCAGATGTAATACCTTACTTGTATATCACAGACCTTTTCCTTAAATACCATAATACTTTTGAATGATTAATCGAATATTAATAAAGAAATAATTTCTCTATCCCATTTTAAAATTCCTTATAATTGAAATCAGTATATTTTAATCTAGTATATATTTTCTTTAAACAATTGTCATAATTTAGTCCCGATTCGTAAAAATGATATGCACGATCCTCTATTTACGAAACGAATGATTGCCTAAAAACTATGTTATAGTTAAAATTTTATCCTTAAACCCGAGTACCGTCAGCATAAAAAGATGAAACTTAATATAAATAAGAAATTAATCAGTCGTCCAAAAGTATTCTATGCTAGCGCGGCAAAACGTAAGTGATAGAGATAGTTTGTTAGGCAAAAATAAACTCTATATGATTTACTATAAAGCACATTTCAGATGTTACGATGTGCCGCGCCCAAGACACCATTGAATCAAGAACAAATCAAAGCTTTAGTTAATTTTCGGGTGTGACGTCATGACAGTTCGTGATCATACATAGATGCGACAAAAACATTCATTTATAATGAAAATTGTCGTCCCAAATATGTATAGAGATAAAATTAAAACATCTATTTGTGAAATGAACGTTTATAATTCATAAAATATCCCTGTATTTGACTCTGTTTAATTTCTTGAACACAGCAATTGTGAGATGAGTTTCAAATGCTTTTATTCTTTTTTTATGTATAAAACGTTGAATATGTATATTTTAAGTTCATTTAGCATTTGAAACCTAGTACAAAAATAATAATGAGACACAGTTATTCTGTATGAAAATAGATAAAAAAATTACTACGTGCGGTCGCTATGCCTCTTATGCCTTTCGGTGAAGTAAGCAAACTCGAAAAAAAAAGGAATTTTAAATAAAATAAAATAAACTAACAATGTTGCTATATAATAAAATTTTATATCTACATTTTTAGTCTATCTGTACATTTCAGTGTTATATTACGTTAAACGATATATTTATGTATGTGTATATGTATGTAAGTAATAGGACAAAGAGGCATAACATTCTGGTCGAACTGAAACTGATCTTAAAGCTTTGATTCCCATGATCACAAATCCCCATTATAATCAGCTACTGAAGCATTACTCTAATAAATTTCCTAAAAATCCGATATTAGGTATCAAACTATATGTATTTACATTTTATATGTCGTAATATTGCTTTTGAATTACCTCGGGGAGCGTGCGTCGTTTACTTCGAATGTTAAGTCACTAGAAACTTCTAATTTTTACAAACAAATTATGAGTGCGTTCAGTAAAACTCAAGAGCACTCAAAGCACTCAAGTTTATTATTATTTTGTTTAATAACTCATAGCTGACATAAATCGCTATGTATAAGAATATCTCGAAACGTCAGATGTAACTTAATGTAGAACTTAGCATTCTTTAAAATTAAATTATTACAGCCCTAAATGAAAAGCAAAGCAAACGAGATCTATGTCTTAATTATAATTTTGAAAAAGTTTTACTTTCTATTATCTTTGGCTATGCCAATTACGGGTAGCTAATAAAATTATTAATTAGTTTATTATAAAGCACCTAATTATGAAAGAAGAAAGTAAAATAAATGTTGAACGCGTACGAAAAAAGAAAATTTGTGAATCAATTATCTAAGTGAAATATCAAATATTTATATCATTCAGATCACAGTTGCGGCGTTTAAATCACATTCTTAACTAATATCATATTGTCCCATTTGTTCATTCAATTCGCACCATTGACCACCTTCAATAAAAACAATTGAATTTACATTACGAAACATATTATTAATAAAAAAAACCTAACATAAACAAAACACATACTAAGTAAATAAGCAAAAATTTAAAATAAATTTGACTGTAAAAAGGCACAGATAAAACCAACAATACAAGACAATTGTCAAAGTGACATCTATCAAAGTCATTTTGACGTAGCGAAAACCTAAACGACAAATTTTCACAATGTAAATCCAATCTAATGGTTATTTAATATTTCCACTGTAACCATTCCATTCATTGATGTGGACTCTCTTCCTCAGTGTCAACAGGACTCGGTGATAGAAACTTCCTCGCGTACTTCGGATAGTGCGTCTTCTCGTGGGCCTTCAATATTGTGGAACGTGAAAATGTTTTTCCGCACAAAACACAACGAAACGGTCTTTCACCTATAAATAAAATTAATACTATTAAAAATCTTAACAATTTTAATTGAACTTTTTTAAATAAGCAATGTAATGATAATTTCCTAACAATTCTTTTAATTACAATTAAATATTCAAAATTAATGTTTTTTTATTAAATTTATAATGAAGCTACTAATTAGTTGCATTTCTGTTAGAAAGCAGTATAATATTGAAATGTTCGTGTCTTACCTGTATGAACTCTACAATGGTCCTTCATATGATGTCTTAACTTAAACGCTTTGCCGCAGAACTCACACTTAAATGGTCGATCTCCTGTATGCACCGGCAAGTGTGCTATCAACGAAGACACATCAGGGAAGCTTTTCCCACAAAATTTGCACAAAACAACATTCCCGGGCTCCACTGGGCCAATATCTAAATCCAGAGGGGTTTCTTCAGTTGGCATCATGTACGTCGGCTCATTGAACTGACCAATCATCGGCAACCCCATAGGCCTCGCCATTAGTGCATCACGATACTTTAACGTATCGAGCGTATGTGTCGTCAGTATGTGCCTTGTCAATTTACTCTGGTGTGGGAACGTCGCTCCGCAATGTATACAAGGGTACACCCCCTCCTCAATTCGCCCCCTACCGGCCCCTTCGTACTCCTGCAACCACAAAAAGACCATCAACTTCTTTTTTCTCTTCTTTTCTAGCAAAGACCAAAATGTGTGCAGAATGTCTAATACTACTTTCTAAATTGGAATGCATTTTTCTTTATCTATCTAAATAAGAAGTTGACGCTCATTTTTGCCCAAAAAATGTGCAGGAGTGAACCCGGGAGCCGACGCGTAATGCCTTGTTGTATAGCAACGCGCGCGCGCACTGAGTCGTAAATATATCGTATACAAGAATATGGCCAAAATTTAAATAAAAAAAACTGCCCATAAATATACGAAACAAAATGAATGTATGTAAATAAATTGATGGCCAACAAAATGAAGGTCAACTTCTTGACAGCAAGGCATAGAACTCGACGTTAAATTAGCGCAGCGCAATAAGCATGCAATTAAATCAACTTCCACACCAACAAAAAACTTAAATATAATAATACATAGCTGGGTTCTTATGATTCACACCTGAAGGTTCTTTCATTCATAAATCACTTGCAGTCAATGCGACATAACGTGAAATAGAATAGGAGTGTAATAAAATAATGAAAAAGCATTTCATACCACAATACAGTACAGAATAAATAAATCAATCAAAACTGAATGGTTCTATGTGATGCCATAATTCCTAGATATTTTTAAATATTTTTTAAGTGTTTTTCCACACTTTTCCTAGATATTTATTACAAATTTTATTATATTTGACAACTTGTTCTTTCAGTGTATTTATTTTTGTCTTTTCACATTAATTTCTAAAAGCAAAAGGTTTGATTGAAAGAAGCAGAACGCTAAAATAATTAAAAAATCTATTTTTAGAAGAAAGTATTATATGTAGTATATTAATATCATATATATGTTATTTAAAAATTTGTATATATATTAAATTTCAGTATATTTTGCCTTACGCAAAATATTCATTAATTATATTTAAGTATTTCTTCTCCATAGTTACATCATAAAGTTTCAACTTTGCCATTATGATAAAATAAGCAAGAAAAATAAAATTAGCAATGGACATGCAATTTTTGTAACAAAAAATACAACATGCATATGAATTAATTTACCTACAAATTTAAAAATATTGACAATATTTATTGGGCAAAAATAAAGCAAAGGTAAAAAAACTTTTCATAAAACAAAAGTAAAAAATTCCTTTTACACTTATTATACTGAACATAAAGGAAGTATTTCTCTTTAAATTAAATTTAAATTTTATGTATTATCTGTAACCAATAAAAAGCAAAAAATGTGTAGTGAATTTAAAATAAAATAGTCAAAAAACTACCACAACCATAGAAATATTTAGAAAATAGACAAAATATAAATACCGATTCATGTTGCAGTCGATATTCTGATGAAGATTCTCCACTTTTGTCATCATTTCTGTCCCAGTCTGCTTCTTTTTTCAGTGACTGAAAATGTTTAAATAAACATTTGATGAACTAAAACAACAATTGTTTGTTTTAGCTTTATGCTGTTGAACACTTGGAGAAGAAAACACCACACTGTCTTATTACCCAAGCAGAAAATAAAAATATTTACGGTGTGGATCATACCCACAACCATTGAGTAAAAAGATGTGTGCCACTGCATTACAACAGAGTAAAATTGTTTTTAGCTCCACATTTTTTTTTTGCATACATCAAGACAAGGAAATAGAACTTAGCATTAAGATACACCATTCTCCCTTTTCTGCCCAAATCAAATAATTGAGAATTATATGGTATACCCATCAACTTAAAATACTGAAGTTAAAGAAATGTGATTACTAAAATGTATTTATTTATTTTTTATTTATCAGCTGCACACTGTATATCACACACATCAGGGTAGGCAAAGGGAACCTAGTGTAAAGATACTTTGTTCCCTACCTTCTGCCGAATTCTGGAGGCATTGTGTATTGAGCGGCAGAACTCAATGCTGCACTTTGCCTTCACATCAGAAATATAATACCATAACATTCAGAAATATAATTTTGAGTAAATATATCATCTCCCTTGAGTGGGGATGGAACCCACAACAAGTTTTACAGTCTCACATTGTGCCCCGGCACCACAACTGGCCTCAAATAAAATGTATGTAGCTTTTTCAAATTATGTTTAGAAATAAATAAATAGGTATTTTTGTGTCATATTTATATACAAATCTAATAAAAATTATAAAGATCTAAAAATATAAAGTACCATTACCTATACCTTTAGTAAAATAATAACATTTTATATGCTATATATAGTCATAATGGAAGAAAGGTTGAAATAAAGAAAAAGTTCCTGTTGCTTTTTATGAAAAAAATAACTAAGGAGTTGAACAAATTATGACAGAACATCCACACCAATGAATAGATTTAAAAAAAATTGTCTGTGTGTCTGTTAGTAAATTACACATACATTTTTGGTAGGATTAGAATTAATCTTTTACAGCTATTAGGCCTTCGAGAGTGGGAGAGAAGTGAATGGAGGGGGTGTAATCTAGCATACATTTTTAAGCATGGAACACCGACATAGAATGATAGTAAAGTAGTTAATAAAAAAAAGTTGAGCATTAGAACAGTTTTCATTGATAAATAAAGTTTTTTTTCAGTTGCAGATGCAACTGAATGTGGATGGATGGATGTGGGTGGATCATACAGTAGGTACTATATGATCCACCTCATACATATCAAATTTTACATGACATTTTTATCTTCACATAGCTGGGTAGTCAGTGGGACTCTGTGAATCTATTGATGTACATTATGTCGCTATATATTACAATATAATAATAGTGTCACTATACATAAAGTTATAATATAAATGCCTAAATTTATTTCATGATACCTATACTGCAATTTTTCAATTTTTTGTTTTGTTTTTACAAATATGCTTACCAAGGGCACTTGCTGAACTGGAGGCAGTCCTGAGGGTCCGGCAATTGGTTCATTTCTCGGACTCGATAGGGAAAGGGGATGAGGCAATCCGGGATGAGAGAGTGTATTTAAAACACTCAGCCTTTGTTCAACGGGAGAGTACCTTGGTCCCAGTCCATGGCTGTTTATGGTCATGTTTATACCTGTAATATATATGTAATTAATTAAAAAAAATGCATAATAAGCTACATTGTACGTTCTGATATATAAGAACACATACATATATATTAACTGAGGTTTGAATTCGTATATATGAATGAATAACGTATCTATCAATATCATTGTGTAACAATACGCTTTAAAATTATCACATAAGAAATTTTTTTTAATTGCGAACATAATTTCTTTATAAATTCAATTATTATAATAGAAAATTATGAATTTTGCGTTGCCGGAAACACAAGTAAACAACCTTTTTGACAATGTCTTTTGACACATGACGATATAGGTCACATAGATAAAGCAAAAATAGATTTTTAAACAGACCGTACTAAAAATAAATATAAAATAATATTTCAAATAAAAGAGTATAGCATTACGTTTAATTATAATAAAAACAATGTTAAAATATGTTTTAAAAATTGGTTGGTTTTGGTTGGCTAGTTTGTTACATCGGCAGTTACTTACTTATATTTATTAATAATTCAACCGATAAATTTACGATCAGTAAGTATATTTATTGTTTAATCTATTTTATTTATACACATAAAGTAGACTGTATACATACCCATATTGTCATTTGCACCATTTGACCTAATAGATACTGAATCATCTTCGGGAGATGAGGGCCGCATAGGTTCGTCAGGTGGTTCATCTTTAGGTATAGGCGGATGCGTTAATGTCGGTGTTTCAATTGACGTTTCGGGCCTAAACCGTCGGACAGATAGTAAAGGAGATATTCTTGGAGGTGATGCTTCTGGTACCTCTCTTGGATCTCGATTGTCACGTAAATCCCTCGAATCTCTTATTTCCCGTAGATCACGAGGTTCTCTATTATCTTTTATGTCACGTAATTCTCTATGGTCTCTAGAGTCTCGGTGTTCGCGTAGGTCGCGAGCATCTCTATCCCGCGCGACGTCCCGCTCTCTTTCTCTATCACGTTCCCTATCTCTTTCCCTATGTTCCCGCAGATCTCTTGTATCACGAGAGTCTCTATGGCTTTCTCTCATATCTTTGCATTCCCTATCACGGAGTTCACGGCTGTCTTTTACGTCTCTACGTTCTTCTTTGTCGCGACTTTCCCGCTCGTCTAGTCTTTCATGTGAATCGATTGGTTCCCTAATATCTTGCTGCTGGCACTCTTCCATCGGTTCTGGGACGTTTCGGGTGTCGATGCCGGCTGCACTAAGCGTAGTCATTTCCGCTAATCCTTTAACCTTAAAAAATATAATATAAGTTTTTTATCAAGCTAGTGCTGTGCATGTTTATATTAACTACAGTACAAATACAAAACCATTAAAAGTAATAAAAAAATCAATACAGTATACAAAATAATATAAATTATAGAATCAGAACAATGAGAGATTATTTTGAAGTAAAAATCTAATAAAGAATCTCATTAAGTGATTATTAAAGATAATTGGTTAAATCAAGAAGAAATATAACATTCTTCACCTGAAGGCTCTCAGCCGTTTTAAGAAGAGCGGGCAGTTGGCAGTACTGGACGTTCACTTCGCCCTTGTACATGAAGTCGACGAGCGTCCGGAGCTCCTCTAAGCCCACGTCCTTTAAAATTACAATTGGATGACGCGAAGGGTGATCCACGAAAAGCGATCGGAAGTAGGATGAGCACGCAGATAGTACTACCTGTAATTGAAGAAATAATTAATTAGTAACAAGGTTGCCATGGTGCAGTGGCACAGAGTTTGATTGTAAATGATATGGGTGTGGTAACTAGAAAAGGGGCAGCATTGGGTTCCACCAGTCAACACGCGAAATCCCGAACAGAAAGTGTGGAACGGAATGTCTTAACACTAGATTTTATCAGCCTAGTCTGTTATAAGTAGGATGCAGCTAAGAAAATAATTTGTATTTTTTTTTATGGTATAGTATCGTGGCGCTGTTATCGGCATATCTAACTGAAGCTTAACTGTGTGGGCTTAAATTCCTCAATTCCATCTCAAAAGAATATTTTGAAAAATCTGTATTTATATATAAAATGCGTACACCAATCGTGTGACCAGCGATAACGATTACCGACTAAGACATGAAAGGAAAGATTAGTAAATAAATTTAAAAAAAAACAAAATAATAAAATCATATGCTTCTTAGAGACGAGTACAAATCGGTATGATTTTCAATATAAAGCATAACAACCTGCCTATTGGATATTGGTTTTTCCACAATGTACCAATGACTCATTTCACTAGCAAAAAGGCTTAATTTTTAGCGAACTATAAGTTTACTCGTATAATCTGAATTGAAGGAAGATTATAAAATAAAACTTGGCAGCGTGGTATAGATGTAAATATATATACTCCGCAATCCATCATTTTCATGGAAAATATATTATGATGCATGCATGGGAATATTTAAATCTATTTTAGAAACTGTGAGCCAAAATAGTTTTTATTACCCGTGATTTATGATAATTTATGTCATAAATCTATAAATAACAAAGTAAAACAATGTAAAATCAAAATACTTATATATTTCGGGAACCATTTACGTTTTTCACATAGGTATAAAATTTGCAAATAACATCTACTCTCATGTTTTCTCTATCCGTAAGGGCGTTTGTGACGTAAGTAGTGATTGATCGTCCAAAGTTATACTTAAATATTTTTATTTATTTAAATATTTTTATTAAATTTATTATTGCTGTTTCTAAATAAACAGTCATCTCTGTACTTTTACCCCATTATATTTTTGTATATAAGTAAAGCTAAATAAATTAAAAATCTATTATCTATCTATTTCCACTGTGTCTTCAATTATCGATTACAACAACAACAATACAACACAACAGTACTTTTGAAGTGAATAGAATCAATGTAAAATATTTTAGTAATTGAATACCTTATGAGCCCGTATGGAGGCACCTTCGGAACAGGCGAGCGTGACGTCCACCAAGCTCTCGTCGTGTAGCAGTTGGCTGAAAACGCCGAGCAAGTTGCTCTGATGATTGTTCCACCTTAGGCAATAGTGCTCACTTCCCATGTCTGAGCTAGCTCCCGCCGCTGTGAAAAACAAAAATAAAATTAGCTTCACGCTGTATCCCGCACACAGTAGGGTAGGCAGAGGGAACCTAGTATTAAGACACTCTGTTTCCGCTGAATTCTGCAGGCATTGCGAATTCAATGGTTTAGCACGCCGCGCTTTGCCTCGAAATTAAATACAAAAGATACAGTAAATATATTATATATAAATTTATTATATATATTTTAATTTTATATTTAAAATAACAAAAATATTAGAAAACATTAAACCACTGCATTTAAAGTACGTGAAGTATATGCACGCATAACATTTTTCAAGCGGAAAGAACGTAACGTAACAAATTCGTGCCTCGCACTCCATTACCTTGGCACTGTAAAGTGTTATTGAAAATAATAAGATCTCTGTAAATTCGAAGTCTGCATACAATTTTTTTTTAGCTGTAGCGTACTGTACGGGATACATCTCGTATATATCGGCAGAGGGAACCTAAGAGGTTCCCTTTCAGTGTGAAGACACACCGATCCCATTAAGACATTTCTGTCCTACACTTTCCACCGAATTCTGAAATACTGGAGGCATTTCGTGTTGAGTGGGGGAAATCAACGCTTCGCTTTGCCACGTTACCGGAATGGCGACATGAAAAGAGAAGAGAAATGGGAATCGAACCCACAACCTGTCGCTTTCACAGTTCTTTTGTCATTGCGCCACAACTGGCATCTACTCACAACTATAATAGTTAATATCAGTCACATAATGAATTTCAAAGCTATCGATCTAATAACATCAAAGTCGAATCACCGGAAACGATTTGATAAAGACATCACAATCACAGGCAACCGTTTGCATTTTTAACATTTAGATCAAAGTCGGTAAATCTATATGCAGGCCGAGATGTTGTTCGTGTTATGTAATATAATAATATAGGCATTGCCAATTCGTTTTAATTTGAATATCTAGTATTGTTTTATAATCTTGATGCCTTAAAAAGTATGATATTTCTAGGTAACGTTGTAGATTTTTTTAATGTCATTCCGTATTCCACAAACAGCATGATAGCCAGAGGGTATCCAGTGTTAAGACACTCCGTTTCCCATTTTAGTCTGGATTTCGAAGGAATAACGTGTTGAGTGGCGGAACTCAACGCCGCGCTTTGAATTGACAGAGCCAAAAAAAAAGGGAAATATTAAGTATATCATTTTCTCCATTAGTCAAATATAAAAATAGATACGAATATGCATTAAATACATACGTACTCTTAAAGCCGTTCTATTATTTTATGATAATAAACACTGTATCAAAACTACTTCAATTAAATAATTATTATTATATTATTGATTTATGTATAGATGTCACGCTATATCTCAATGTCTTAATAAATATAAAGACCAACTGTGGACATGTAAATACATTACTTCGCTGCAAGATGAAGAGTGTTGAATGGAGAGATATTTTCTTTTTGACTATCGATAAAAATTACATAAAAAAATATTAATAAAAAAATGGTAATATCGTGGCAACGCGCGGCGTAGGATTCCGCAACTCAATGCTTCAGGAATTCCGCGGAAAGTGGGGCGACTCGTTCCGCGATACAGTGTGACGCTGATTTAATTTAATTTAATCAAAATTTTTATTTTAAGAAGACAGACAATCATTATAAAAGTATTCGTATTAAAATATATATATACACATATATATATATATATATATATATATATATTTGTTGGTTGGTTGGTAATCAAAATATCTATATTTTTTTT
>DWAO01000823.1:0-22227 GCA_018230605.1 Heliconius congener | reverse complement strand
CTTTTAAATCACCGCCGGGAGCGATCACTGTAATTTGGGCCTGTTTGTATCGACACTATGGATTATAGCTCAACGGCTTATTTTAAAAATCTCTTTAGTAACAATAAGAAATAAGAATAAAACGAAATTTAAGTTCTATCCGACTGTGTGTCATATACCAAATTTCAATTTTATAACTTTTAATTGTAATGTTACATACATTATTTTTTATAATGTAACAAGCCCAAATTTATTACAAGATAATATTCACCTAGCAGATACATATTTTAAACTAATTAAAAGGTTTTTAATGCAAATTCGTATAAATTCCTTAAAATTTGTTGAAAGTCATTCAGTTTTTTTTAATTATTGAGATTAAGTTTAGTCCACTAACGTGCAATAGTCCGTCTACAACAAAAATTAACTTTTGTATTTAAAAATATATATTAAACAAGTAAGTATAAACTATCGTATTTAGAATTTAAAAAAAAATACATTATTTTTAAATCTAAATTATATTGGAACTAAAACACAAGCAAAAGAATGTTCCCCAACGGCTGGCTCCAACTGAAATTCTTGACATTTAGCCTATGTAATTAGGTATGGCTGTGCCATTGTTGTATATGGTATCTACCTATTCTATAAATATTTCTGATATTATGAATTAAATATTTTTCTATAGATAAAATAAGTTATATTAAAAAAACTGGATGTATATTTCCTAATTAACTGTCCAACTATTATAATTGTGATAGTGTCTACTATTCAATTAAGACATTGATAAATTCCGTGTTTTATCATTTTCTTTTCTCAGCTTTTTGCTTAATAGCGTAGGAAAAACTTCTATGGATTCTTTTCACTTTATTTAACTTTCCGCTCAAATTCGACACATACCGTATTGAGTCTCCAAGCTTCAAGACATCGCGCTTTGTATTACAAAAGTAGGGAAAATATAAAATGCCTCGAGTGTGAATCGAACCCGCAAAGTCCAACTGTCTCACGATGGTTTTATTTTTATATGTGGGGCACAGAATAGTCTTAATGAGAACTTAGTGCCTTAACGCTAGGTTCCCAGGTTCCCTCTATATACTTACTGTCTACTATGTGTAGGATACAAAGAGAAATTAAATGAATTATTATCAGTAGTTACTCAAGCTATGCCTCATTATCATATGTAAAATATATTCTTTACAAACTAAAACTTCAAACGCCTACAATATAAAGACACAATAAAGCGATGTTAAACGCCATAATTATTAAAATGTCGAGTGAAATAAAAATTATAATAATAAGTCTGCTTCCCATCGTAGCCGTTAGCTGTTGACCTACATTAGAGAAATTGTGGGCAATCTATCTGCCACGCACGTTTACCAAACCGACTCCAATAAATAAATTAATTGTTGGAGAAATATTCTTCAAAACAACAATATTTCTTCAGCTTCACGCTGTATCCCGCATATCGCAGGGTAGGAATCTAGTGTTAAGACACTCTCTATTTACTGCCAAATTTTGGAGGCACTGCGTGTTTAATGCGGAACTAAAGGCCGCGGTTAGTCTCATCACCAGAGAGAAGAAATTAAAATATTAAATATTTCATTCACAAGGTGTAAATTGAACCCAATACCGGCGCTCTAGTGCGCCATGCCATGTGAAAAAATATTTACTAGTGAGTAATAATTATATATTATAAATAAATATGTATGATTTTTAATGAGTCGACAGATGTATATATGTAAATTAAAATATTTTCTCTTTTTTACGTGGATTTTAAAAAGAAATACCTAAATTCCAGTACTTGGCTTATCATCAAACACCTACTGTGGAAATATTTATACTCTAGTGCTGGTAGATTTTGTCCACAGCAAAAGAATGATTTAATTATTTAAATAATATGATGATTCAAATAGATTATATTAGAGTTTCTTATTTAATTTTTTTTGGTATGTTAATTTAAGTGAATATAAAACTTTTAATCATTAAGCACATCTTAAATGATTAAATGACAATTATTCCTCCTCTTTTTGTGTGTGTGTATCGCAATATATTAATATGGACAAAAAAACAAGGAAAAATAAATTTTAAATTATATACAAAAGCTCGAACCACCACTTACTAATATCCAAAACAAAGAATAAATAAAGCAAAAACACATCTTATAACCCGTTTCATTCAGTTTTGTAATAAAATGATAACACGGGCCGGCTATAATTGATATGCGGTTCGTCGATAATTTTACAAATTCCCTCCATAAGCGGCCGGGCGTTACGGGCCTATAATACACATTCATTTCATCGACTTCGCATGTCAAAGTTAACATCGAAGTATTATCTTTATTTAGCAATTTATCTTCACGAAATCAAGAGCGTCGTGGCGCGGGAGCAGAAGGTCGCGACTGTAACGCGACGGCTGTGAGTTCGATTCACATTCGGGGAAAAGTTATTATTTATTAATATTTGTATTCCTTCGCTCTGACACCATCGCAAAAGCTCAACAGGCAACGCCTCGAAAAATTCAGCGGAAATAGGGAAATGGACTGTATTAACTAGGTTCCCTCTGTTTATCATGTAGTGTAGCGTAAAGCTGACTTATTTATTTACTTATTATCTTCTTGAATCAATTTCATAATTTCCTTTTTATGTAACCTTGTATATTTATGCAAAAAACAGATGTTTTTGTAGCTACACGTATCACATTATGGCAGAACCACTTATACAGCCTAAAAAGGAGTTATATATTATTCTCTTTGAAATCGCCTACTTAACTAAAAGGTGTTCGGCGAAACGTTTTTAAATGACCAACGATGTAAATTTTAGAAGAATGAAATGTATATACAATTTAATAAGTAGCAATCGATATTTCCATTTGATAGTAACGATAATGGACGATTCATTAAAATATTTAACGAGACGCGATAGCGGTTGCCGTTCACAAGCATTAATAGAACTTTGCTTCAAATTAGGCATATGTAGATAATTATTTAATTTCGTTTGCTATATAAATTTTCGGGTTTTTGATATATATTTACGGGTTTTTAAAATATATTTAAGGAATTAAAACTTAAAATTATACTTTAACTCAATTTTAATTTCGGAATAAGTTCAAACTTTTACTAAAATAAAAAATGAAGCCTTATTTTATCTTTTTACATCATTAAAAAAAAGAAAGGTAAGCAATGCACTACAACTGTTTACTATCATGTCTACAGTTTCTATTTAAGTCTTGTAAATAACATGAATATAGTAACATATTTTAATATAAAAAATAGAACTTGTAATATAATAACATGTCAATTTATATATTTTTTTATAAGCGCAGATCTAAAAACATCTTAACTTTCGAAATAATCTAACTATACATTTCCACTAAATACTGGTAATATCAATAATAATTTACACGGAAACCATAGCAACATGAAAATACGACCAAAATTTTTCCTTCAACAGAAACCTAAAAGCCATTTCAAATTTACTTTAGATTAGTAGTCGAAAATCGTTTTAAGCATTATGTAAATTTAACAACATTCAAACCTAAATCAAAGTTAAGATACAACTTTCTTTGGTTACGCAACAATAGTGTAAAGGGCATACCAAATTCGTAAGAAAAAGCCGCTATGATTTCTCTAGTTTTCATAGAAAGTCGTGCGCGCAGTCACGCTGCATTATCGCATCAACCAAATCTCTATATGAGCATTAAAATCTTACATGCTGTTCAGTTTATTAAGGCAGTTTAAAAAAAAGCAGTTCACGATGGTCAGCACTAGATAGCGGTGAAAGAGACCGTTACAGTAATGGCCACTTGAAAACCTCCCACTTTAAAATTTTGTCTATTATTTAATTGTAAACTTATATGTATATACTTTTTGTTAAAATTATTTTTCATAAATTGAATGAAAATTTTAAATGAAAAAAATATATGCCTCTAGAATTCGGTAGAAAGTGGGAAACAGGAGTGTCTTAATGGGAACGGAGTGTCTGAACACTAATTTGCCAGGTCCTCTCTGTCTATCCTGTTATGTGTGGGATACAACGTGAAGATATAAATAAAACTTTACAAGAGACTATATGTAAAACCAAAGCTCCTCACTATATTTATTAATAAATATTTAATTTTAATTAAAAAACTAGAATATCAATTTAAATGTGAAATCCGACATAAATAACACTAATAACTCAGCAACAGACAACTAAAACATACATACATACATGATTAGTATGAGAAAGAATTTTTCTCCATAACTAAAATGATAAATCAACACGTTTTGCCCTATATATGTCCAAATTTTATTTGAAGGCTATGTAAATTTCTCTCAAGAAAACTGGTTTAATTAAGTTGATTTTTATCAGATACAGTAATTGATTTATTTAAGTCGTGTGTTTTTTTTATATTCGTAATGGATTATATATTACTAATTTAGTCTACTCTACATTTTATATTTTTTTTAATATTTTAAATATCAAAACAAGGAATGTGATACAAATGATTAAATTGGTTCACTGATTGAATCTAATCATATAAGCTTTCTTTGCCTAATTTAAGTATTCAAATATTTAATTTAAATAAGGGAATTAATTAAATATGTTGATTTTAAAATTTATTTTTCCATTCTTTAAAAATATGAAATTGAAAAAATCTGTACTACTATTTACTCCAAAACTCTAACAAGAATTCATATCGTAATCACGGCATAGTATCATAATTTACTTTTTTTTAGCTTTACTCTGTAGATGAGTAGAAGGAACCTGGGAACATTGTATTAAGACACTCCGAATCCATTAAGAGACACTTCCGTTCTCCACATTCAGCCTAATACTGGAGACATTGTGTATTAAGTCACGAAACTCAACATCGCGCTTTGCTTCGTCACCAGAGCGAAGAAATGAAAATAATTATTGTTTCATTTCCTCCAATGGAAATCGAGCCCAAAATCGTGTTTACAGTCACACACTAGTGCCCTTGCGCCACTGGCCTCAGATTTAACTTAATACAGCTATTTCAACAACTGTTGAATAAAGCAAATATTTGTTTTTTTTTTAAGCATGACGATCATAAGGATTCTCATTGAAATGCTAAACAAGAACAATGGATTTAGTAGAGTCGAATTTAAATGATCTCATCACGTTTTTACTTAAACAAAAAATTTTTGTTACGCCCATTTATTCGATCCATATTATATTGTTGTGAATATGTAGATATACTGAATGGAATTGAAACATTTGTTTTACGCATGGCGTAGTTTTTACGATATATATATTTATCTGAAAATAATTGGGTTCAAATCGAAATATATCTATTTTCGTTTTGTAAAATAACTTTCTGTGCTTTGTGAGTAATGATGTTATAATATTTTTTAATAGTGGTTTGCCTAGTGTCTTATATTTTATAATAAAAATATCATTAACGTTGGACTTAGAAAAGTCGCTGCGGCTGATTTGCTGGTTATGAATTTACCCAAATTTAAACTATATAGGCAATAAACGATATAATGTTCTGTTTTACATATGCACATTTATGAAACTCTTTTTATTTGATGAGAACATTATAAAAAGATTTTTTTTTTAACATTCTTAACATTATATTCAATAAATAAATTAAATTTTAAAAATTAACGTAAACAAAAACTTTATAGACACGTTAAAATATTGTCTTGAACATAAAAAATTGTCCCAAATAAAAAAAAATACTAATTGATTGCAATAAAAAAATGATAAGAGATAAAATTTAAAACCGAACTTAATGAATGCATTTATCGTCGGCGACGCTACCTCTGCGTTAACTTATGTTAATTTTATCACGGGCCTATTATATTAAATTACTTAAATAAATACCATCTGTTAACTTAATATCTAAACAGTATCAAGACATTTATTGATAATATCTGTTACGATGAGTGATGTAAACGGCCACATTAGTGCGTTTTGCTTGAGCGCTGGCGCAATAACTTGTGCGGGTAGAAAACATTTTTTTCGCAAGCAAGGCCTATTTATAAATATTTTTAACATCTATCTATATTAATTATTTTATCAGAAAGGTTATGTTATATTAATAATCATTTATGAGATCACCAATCATCGATGCTTAAATAAAAACTGTTACATATTTTTTGTTGGAAATATAAAAAAGGCGGTGCTAAAACTTCCAGGGAGACGACTCTATTCTGTTTTTTTAATAGAAAAAATCAAGAGTTTGATAAATGACCTGGCGTCCCTAAGGTACCTGCTGCGACCGAACGCGGACTATACATAAAGTAATGATATTTACGTCTATTTGTGTAAATGTCTATATTAATCTTAACATATGCAATACGATAGTGACGACATCGATACAGCTGTTTTGTTTCGTTTGCTTTTTTAAATAAATTTTGCGTGCTTTCCTATATGTCTGGGTTTTCAATTAATTGGTTATGGAAATGATGCGAGTTCGTAGTTTTATATATGTTTAGAAAATTTAAATGAGCGATATCCGGACATATATGTATGTATTAGTGGAAATAACGATTGAGTTTTTTTTTAAATTTACAAATTAGATAGAATAGATATATTTATCAATTAGAACTCACCAATATAATCCACTTAATCCAATCGTAACGATAACAACCAAACGGGTTATGTTTAATAAGTAAATAAATAAAACTGCTACTAAATACTACGCAATAAAATGTCAAATAAAACTTGCACTTTTAAAAGATTAATGTTCTCTGTCCTCACATCACTATATTCGAATATTTACGACAATTTCTAATATCACCTCATTCTTGTCATAATTAACTGTCGTACTCCGGCTCGGCCCATTAGCGTCCAATTTATTTTTTCCTCTCGTCCACTAGAATTACCATTCTATCTAGAGGAGACCACCAAACCGCCAGCGATATTTTATTCATGCCGTTGCCCCTCAGTCTTATTTTCATCGGAGCGCATCTAATTGCGATCATGATAAATAAATAATCGTATGGGACATCACTCAATCGGACGAGCTGGACTCGACGGAACCGAACCAAGTTCAAGTTCGCGGGAAAACTCGCGTCGAAAATATCACTGATCACTTTGTGACGGCACCGTCCTTTTCCCACGTAAATAAAAATGTCAATATTTCCACGACGTGACACCGGGCGGTGTGTGTGTTCCGTATAATGGACGTCTGAGCTCGCATTGAGCTAGCTGTCAAATCTACGAGTCGTCATAGAGCCGCCGCGAGCGAGTACGCACACAGACGCGCGCGTGCAGCGCGGGACACCAACACACTGACACGGCGAGCGGCACGGCGCGCACACACGCGGCCGGGCGTGTGTTGGTGCTAGTGTTGTGCCGGCGGCGGGTGGGAGTGCGAACATGCAGTGCTTTTAACGCGGCCAGACGAAATGATGCTCAACTGCGAAAGGGAATGCGAACTGTATCGGTTCTACAAAATGGCTGGTCGCTAGTGATGTACACGCGCCTATGTGGCTGATCACATGAAAGATTATCCGAATGCGTGTGAATGCAGCGTTGCGCTACGGATGGGCGGGAAACGCTATGGAAATACGTTTTTGCTCACACGATTGTTATCGAATTAATATCTTGATTAAAGTTTATATTTAATTCCTCACGTGAAAAAATTAAATTATACGCTTCCTATTTATAATATGAAAATTGTGTGAACCAAAATTAGAATAGCCTTGGAACCAAACAATTTGAGTCTCTTATGTATCTATATACAAGTGCTTCCCCAATCCATTAACTTTCCTATTTAAACGGGACGCGCTTACGTGGCATTTACTTGAGCGTCCCACAAAAAGGACTTGCCTTTGATTTCAGTTATCGCCAAAATACGAGAATAGGTAGCTATTTGAAGCGCGATGCGGTGGCGCGAAATTGAAATACGACTTTATGTAAATCAGGATTGAACTGTTTATCGTACGGCGGGCACGTGACAAAACAAACGATCGCTAAAAGCAAATTGTAATTTAAATTTGGAATTCGTTTCCGCCACTTAACCGTTGATTTTAGCGTTGGTCTATGCGGGTCTTACCTGTAACAAAAAAAAGATGTTATAAATAAAAAGTTAAATGATAGATACTACTGTTAGAAAAGGTATATACTATATAGGAAAGAGTTTTAATGTCATATTATAGAATTTTTGATTTATTTATTTTTTAGGAGCTATCACATTTAATATGACTTTTGTGAATTCTTATCTTACACGGGGTAAGGATGTTTATAATATAGATCTCTTCCCGATTTCTCAGCCAAGTGCGTCTTTGACATTTGCCACTTTGCACCCAGCCATAAATAGCCAATATTGGAAAAAATCATGACGTGTGAGAGAGATGGTTAAAGATAAAAAATAATAAATACATATAAGAAAGTCGTCGTCTCTTTATCTCGTGACCCGCCGTCTGTTAGTTCATTCTCTTCGATAAGGCGATACGGTCAAATGTGAGCTGATAAGTGGGTCAGTGCAGTGGGAAACATACCTATTTTTATGGTCAAGTTCAGAACAGTTGTTAAACATGACGCACACGTTTATCTCTTTCGGATTTTTGACGTAGATCATCTATATAATTATTATAATATGTGACTAAAAGTAAAGTGTAGGAATACATTATATTTCCCTTATACAATCTTTGGTTTTTCAGAGTTATGTTCCTCCTCTCCATTCCTCAGTGGAACAGAGAGGAGGAGCGTCAACGTAAACGTCATTTCCCAATAGGTGTGTAACATATTACATATTTGGAATAAAAATATTTAAAACTTTATTTTAGAATCAAAATTTTATTGAAAAGCCACTGACCAGCAAAATGTTTAAGTAATACGACAACTACTAGATATTTAAACAATTTAATTATTTTATTTACTTTTACACTTAATATAAAACAATTATATGGTAAACTTTATATTTTAAATAAAGATTGAAGATAAATTATAAGATAATAACTAGTTATTCAAAGATCAGTTGTAGTATCGTAGTCTATTAAAAGGTACATGATTTATGATTGTAAATCACACGTTATTTTGGCTTGCGATGGTATTTCCAAGGTTCGGAACAATGTTTAATAGAGTACAGTATCAATATAATAAATAAAATAATAAAATTGCTTCAATCAAAATGTGAACTAATAAAAAATAACTGATTGTTAATTATTAAAAACAAATGTTAATAAAAAAAATAATTTATTTTTATACCCCTTATCGTTTCATTATTATTTATTGAAACTCGTCAGTCTTTTGATAATAATAAGTAAACAAAGAGGTTAACGCTTTCAAGGAAAATATTTTCAAGAAGCATATAAACTACGATTCGTTGACTCTACGTTTAGTTTTTATTATGTTTAATTATATAGAATTATTTACGATACAATACTATTTTGTCAGTGTCACGCTGTATCCCACATTTAGCAGGGTAGGCAGAGGAAACCTAGTGTAGACCTCCGTACCTCAATTTTCATCGAATATTTAGGTGTTGCGTTTAAGTGGCGAAACTCAACATCGCGCTTTTTGCCTTGTTACCAAAGCGAAAAAATGAAAATCCGGATCAAACCCACAACTGCCGCGTAATAGTCATACGCTTGAGCACTTGCACCACGACAACCTCCTAATATCTTATAAAAAATAAAAAAAGAAATGCATAAAATCAAAATACAAAAAACCGTCTTAATTAAAAGCGGTCAGATGACAATGATAGTCAAGTTAATTAAGTCATATTCATATTCATACACACATATATAATGAAAATTGACATCAACTTAAAAACCGTAACCAAGTTCGTAGTGATGAAGATGTTTCATTTTTCACGCCATCAAAAAGATGTATATACCGTGACATTTTAGAATAGCCCCGTAACTTTAGTATGCCCTAAGAGAGTTATTACATTAATATATTTACTAAACACACTCCTATTATTACATTTTCATGTACTCGTTTATGCATAAATTAAAAAGATGGCAGTTTTTCTTTTGTTCTGGTCCTTATTTGGTATTCATATTTGATGTTTTGATATCACAATAGGACGCGTTATGAAATGAAAACACAAAACATGATCGTAACTTTAAAGTATAAACCTGTTTTAGCGCAATGTATACTGAAGCTAACAAATTGTGGAAGGCGATTCTTCACGCAATATCTCTTATCGGTTGCACTAATATGGACGTTTTTCTTTGAGATATAAGCATGGTAATGTAATGAACTTTGTACGTTTGTACGTATCGTTCAATTACGTTCATATGAGTTATGACATAAGTGAATGATATTAAGAACGAGGGGTTTTAACACGTGAACTATGTAGTATGTGCCAGCAAGCGAGCACCCTTTTTAATTTGTCCCAAATTATGAACCGTAGCGAAATAGTGTCTCAAAATAATGGTACCCCTTTTTTTTTCGTAATATCGATCGAAAACTCGCCTTACGCTACCTAGCCACATATTATTGTACAAATTGGTTGGAATTTACGTGTTTCTTATTGCTTCCGCAACGAATTTCGTGCGACCCACAAGTAGAAATGATTGAACCTATCGAACATACGCCGGCAGCGACCGACTCCAATTTCGTTTTTCGGATTAGACACGGCAAACATAATAACATAATTGCTCTAATAACAGGCTAACCTCGTCGTGCCTTATAATTCACTTTCCAAATTGGTTCATTTTTTTTTACCCTCGCTCTGTCTAAAACTATTATGATTTATTATAGAATTTTCGTGCAAGCAAATCGTGGTGTCGCTTTCAGCCAGTACGCGCGAATAATGCTTTCTCTTTTCTACTTTCTTTAAAAATCGACATTGGATAAAGATGGAAATATTTCTATTGTATTTCCTTGAAGGCCTCGCGGCAAACATACCTTAGACTGGTGGATGTAATGATTTACGACTCTTTTTCTAATTAACTCGTAGGGGCAATAATTAGTTGGATTAACATGTAACGCCGTTCATATTTTTCAACGTCGCTGAGATTGTTTGGAACAAAAACCTTGGAATTAATTTGGTCCGGTGGCTTCGTAGAACAATAGCGGATCGCTATGTACTGAATTTATTTTGACGTAATTATCTAATTTATAACCGTTAGTTATTGTAATATGATAAGATGGTAACATTGGTTAAGCTTTATATTAGACTTAACAAAATCTCTTTTAAATTTGAAATGTAATTTTATTAATTATAGGTACCAACA
Source organism: Heliconius congener (assembly GCA_018230605.1). Lineage (NCBI taxonomy): Eukaryota > Metazoa > Arthropoda > Insecta > Lepidoptera > Nymphalidae > Heliconius > Heliconius congener. The sequence goes on along the minus strand of DWAO01000823.1, from coordinate 11,111 downwards.
ACATTTTTTTTTTTTAATATTTATCAAAATTTTAAATCTAAATTTTAAATATTCATAAAAATCTTTATCTAAAAAAATTTACCGTAATATAGACAAAAAATATATAAAATAACACCTAGCGTGGAGTTTAATATAACGTCAAAAACATATTGCGGTGTAAGAAGTTTGTAGGTACGAGTGGAAAGGTTTGAAATAGTGCGACCGACAAATGTTCATGACAAGCGACTGCATTATACATGAGCGCTGTTCGGTATTTATATACATATATTTAGAAATAGTTTTCCAGTCACAATCCAATAGAATTGACGTCCTCAATTAGTTGAGAATGAAACATGTATACCGAATGATATTGTAGTGATATATATAATGGTGCTCAATGTATTATAATTCTTCTATTTTGCACGGGTAGTGTACCCGTGACCACGGACTACTGCAAAGTGTTCGAAACGTCGGGTTTCCAAAAATGTATAAAAATAGATACAAAATACAGGCGATTAATCCGGTTAACATAGTTTCTTTTAAAATATGTGCTCCTAAAGTCTTGTTTGTTGTACTTTGTTTTTATTCGCAACTTTTCACTCATCTACTTCCACTTGTTAACTGGAAGAGATCTCTTATAGCGATAAATCCACCTTTATACACGATTTTGTTTTAATGTTTTTGTCTATTATGTGTTTTAGTACAATAAATAATATTATAATACACAATACGATATAGGTGTGCTTAAAATTAACCAAGACTACGCTTGTGAGCGTTCATGTATATTCTAGCAGATATCGCGCGTGGTGAAGCAGAAAGACCTCCGACAAAGGACTGTGACAATGAGCTTAGGGTTGACAACAAATATTTACATAATTTTGATACATTAACCCTTTTACATTAGGGGACAGGGGGATGTCAAATATTAAAAACAATATCGGAAGAGAATTCCTACCATTGATGTTTGTTGTGTAAATACTATAACGGTATTTTACATAAAAAATTGCTTATCATTATAATAATCAAAATGTATCTTTCCAATATTAACTGACCAAAATGTTCCCAGGATAATATTAAGTCACCCTGTTGGTTAATATAAATAACAAGCAAAACGATAATGTATACTAGGGTATATATGTAAGCATCTAGTATTTTAAAGTGTATAAAGTATATAAATGTATATATGTGTATATAAATATGTTTAAAATCTTTGATGTCTGGATATCATAATATTAACATAGCAGCACATGTGACGTTTGAGTATTAACTCGATGGTTGCGGATTTCATTATCACACGAGGTAATCAAATATTTTCATTTTTCTGATCTAGTAACAAGCCCAAAGCGCGACGTAGAATAAATGAATTAACGGAAAATGAAATGGAAGCCATATGCGGAATAGTGTGAAGCATTAACAAAATAAAAACTATTCATAGCTTGAGAAGATTTTTTATAAATGACACAATTTTTCATAATTTTTAATATTTTTTTTACAATACAAATCACCGTTCTTTTCAAATTCAAATATAAAGTTACAAAATCGGCAACCCTACAGCCACCGCGTCCAACACAGCCGCCCGGACACGTTTCAGGATCATGAATTATGGCGCGAGCCGATGTGACTTTTCAATTTGAAATCATCAACCTGGAATTAATTTCATTTTTGAACCCCATTATTTCTGTTATCTACAGTCGAAATCGCAATATGCGAATTTCATATTATTGCTGTTTCAACAAAATATTTTGTGGTCGTATATCGAAGTGGAAACGCTGAAATCAATTAGGTACTGCCAATTGATCAATATGTATTGTTTGATTCAATTAATTTTCCAAATAAAAAACAGCAACATTTTTATCTCATTATAAATTTCACAAATAGACTATTAAAGTAATAAAATAAATATAGATTAAAGATATATAAATAAGATATATAAAAAAACAAACGTAATATAATAATTTAAAAAATAGTTACTCATGTTCATAAAACATAGTATAAACATCGTCATGGACTAATGATACACTTTGAACAAAAAAAATAATTTATCAGCTCGTGGGATTAAAAAACTAACGGGCTCTTGTTGAATTGGCCTGTATTTCACAAGCACGTCAGCACCGAGCCCACACAATCTTATTATTCATAGTGTGTGACTATTCTGTCGGTAATCTTACCGGTGTGGACGAAAGCCGCGCCGAAATAGATATCGCAATAATAATTTTTTATTCAATATAAAACTCTACATTATATATTTCAAAGAAAACACGCGGTGACTTTTGTGTTGTGATGATCGGGGGTGTTAAAAAAATCGTAGCGCACTCGCCTAGGAGCGGCCGTTGACCCGAAATTCTTTTCTAATTTATTACTATCTACGTTTCTTTATCCAACCATAAAGTCATCACATGATGATATTAGACTGCGATAAATTGTCTAACATTTATGTTTTTTATTTTTGTGCAGAGTAAGAAAAACGAACGCATTTAACTTCGCTATTTTCTGTTACTAAAATCGATTTACGAAACGTCTAAAAAGGTACGCTTAAATCCCTAAAGAGGAACCTTATAACAAAGCTAATATTAGACAATCATTTCCTGTCAAACAGGGGACCCTGCCACCCCAGCGGGCGGGGCTGGATGGAAATACCTCCTCGTTCTCCAGATTTCGTAGCCACAGTGTTCGAGTGTGAATCTGAATTCTTATTTTTTGTTGGTAGTCTGATGAATGGATTTTTAATATCCCCGTCGAGTTGTCTGTTTCTGTGACAAAGAATAGGTGCTATCCGACGACAAGGCTATATCTTTCGAATTTCTTGTGAGATTTAGCTTTAGGTCTTATAACATTTTTGTTTAGGTGTAAAATTGAAGTTGTTTCGTTTTTTGGATATATAATACAAGATATTCAATTAGAGAGCCTAGGATAGAACAATTTAATTGCATTTCATCGTAAAAGAATATTATTTTATACAATATTAAACGTATACATCAAAAAATAAGTGTCTCGCCCATGTCGGATGTTGTACGGACAACCAACAAGACATCAGCATCCAAAGACGTCTCAATATAGGGACTTACGGTATACAAAAAACGTGCCGGCCGCTCTCACGGCACGACTCTATTACGGATCCGCCGCGAATAAATAAAACATGATGGGCCCTTCCACGTACATAATGTATACGTAAGTCCGCAAATAAACCCCAGATCTTTATTTTAATCAGTGTAGAGGCCGAAATGCCACACATCGAGTCTATTGCTCGTCGTCGCCGACTGTTCTGCGTGAGGTTGTTACTCGATCTTGATTCGGATTCTGATTTGATTTACTGTTTTTTTTTCAATTTGTAACAATAATTATTATAAGATTCGAAATATTTATAATCTATAGCTACGGTGTGATTGATTATATTTTTTATTATATCTTATTTTGTATTTTATTATTATTTTCAATATTAAAATATGTTAAAACAAATTATATACGTACATCAGTTTTAAAATCTACAAATTTAATCACAATATGTCCCGACACAAAATCGCTTTGCAAATTCGGTATCAACGCATCGAATACGGAAAACAAACCGACGTGGGTGTTCGTTGCAAAATTAAAATTGCATGCACGTATCCAATAAAATTAGAAAGGCCAATGACAGTTAAACATAAGTCGGCAGGTGTTTCTTTCACGTCTGTAGACAGTCAGGTAGGACTTATCAGTACACTGAAATATTAATATAAGGATATTTTGATAAAAGTACTTGAAAAATTCACAAGCACAATCGTGTGATTGTAAACGCGATAGGTTGTGAGTTCGATTCCCACTTGTGGGAATTAAATTTTTTTTCCTGTCATGTCTTAATAGTAGACTCTTTCTGCCTACCGTGCTACATGCGAGATACAGTTTGAAGCTTAATGATAAAAGTATGTATTTACCAACGATTTGTCGTAAAGGTATTTACTTTTAAACGTCAGGTTCGATTATTTTTTTTCATTAGGCCAATGTCACGTTAAATGTTGCTATCTTAACTTCGATTTAATTGCTACAACACACTACCGCTATAAATTTTTGAGGTATCTTGAAGTCTGTAGTGGTAAGTTCAACGACAAGGAGAACAATCCATGATTGTGATAATTACTGATGATATTGATGATGATATTGTATTAATTTTGTATCAATTTACGCGACCAAATAGAAAGCAAAAATAAAAATTTATTATATAAAACGCAATTGATATTTAAAAATAAAAAAAATATACGAAAAAAAAAATCTTTATAATTTTTGACAAATCTGACTCCAATACAATAGCTGCTCGAACTTAACAAACGGACATACCGACATGACATCAATTTAAATTATACTACGTATGAGTCCAGTATGTCTGACATTTTGCTATGTGTGTGGCGTCCATGCATAGATTGTCTAATAGCACCGACGCCCGTGCGGATCACAATAAAAACATACGACCGAGCGTCGGTACATTAACGCGCCCGCCATACTTGGCAGCGTGCTGGCTCCGCCCGCTGGCAGGCACTCGAGTGATATCAATAGCTGAACGTCATATCAATATAAGATTTACGTATTATATAAGCTGTACCTTGCTATGGTGTTGGTTCATATGGATGCAAGTCTTACTTACAGCTATAAGAAGTTGACAGGTTTTGCGATTGAGCTGCATATTTGGAATTCCATATGGATATAGAATATTAAAATATGAGAGTAGTTAGTTCTATATGTGTGTTACTTTAATATTTACTCAGGATTTACTCTTTTATGTAATTTTTTACAAATAAATTTACATTTTTGAACTACTATGTTGTATTAAAAATTTTAGATTTTCTGATAAAACTGATGACGTTCTGGTATTTTATAGTAAAATGTGAGACTTTTAACGTAGTACGCTTACATAGTTAAGTTCCACAAGACTATTCTATTTTAAAATAACTAAAGTACGAAGTCGAAACATGAAAATAAACTCCATGGGTAAAAACTACAGAAGCAGCTGTCGAATCATTAGCGACATTGTCATATGATAAGAATAAATATATATGCAAATTTCATAATTTAAATAACAGTCTTTATACTTTAACTATGAAATATAGGAGTAGCTTAAATTAAACATTACATAACTCATACATTTAAAGTTGGTGATGTAAAGCCCACTACAAATTTATTGATCGAGAAACTTTAAATAAAACAATGTTCTTAAATACGTATAAAAGAAAAGATAATTTTAAAAATACAAATAAAAAACAATATTTTTCTTCCCAAACCATTTAATTTAGTTAATAATTTCGACAACACACAGTGGTTAAAACGCTAATCTTTTCTATAAGATGTATGGTAACACCGGCTGGGAATGTATTACAATGGCCACTACGATCCCTGGCACGTAAAGCAGACGGCTGTTCCTTTATCTCAGTCTATTTGACACCCAATAACTTTTATGTCATCAAATGGCGGAATCATATTTAACACGGCATTTAGAACTAATTGGCGTAAATTCACTAAAAGCTTTAGAATATTATAGTACAATAATGTTTTCAAGACAGTTGGTCCATAATTAATTCTGAGATCCACTATCGAAGCATATAATTAAAGATGAACTGCTTGTTTCCTGTCACCCGCATTGTTTTTGATTTGACTCGTTAGTTTCTCTATATAACTGGTGACATATTTGCTTTATATCATTTTATATCCTCAGTAACGGCTTATTGCATAATGTTAGAATATGATGTGAAGTATGCATTTTGTGGTCAGTCGTGGCGCAGGGGCTCAATCGTGTGACTGTAAACCCGACAGGTTGTAGGTTCGATTTCATACAGTGCTCATTACATCATCAGAATGCGACTTGCAGCCATTGACAGTCAAAATAAAGATCTAAGCCTGAATGCGAATGAGAAAAAGGTATTTGAAAGATATGAAGAAAAGACGAAATGCAAGATGAGTGTGGTGGTGATGTGAATGGTAAGATATTAGAACAAGTGAATGAAATGGCATATTCAGAAGAAGAATGTTCAGTAAAGATAGAAGATGGATGCGGAAAGGCGTGTTGCTGCCGTTTACAGGGTAAACAGTGCCTTAGCGGCATTGATGAGACTGTGAAACGTCAGCAAAAGCTGCACGTTTGGCTGTACACAATGTAGTGTTGGTACCGACGCTGTTATAAGCCAGCTAAACGCGGGTATTACAGAAGAAGAATGAAAGAAAGTTGAATGTTGTGGAGATGCGATATCTTTATAGGATATGCGGCGTCAGCTTAGCTGATCGACTCCGCAATTAAGAGATACACAAAATGGCGAGGATGTCACGGTGATAATGAAAAAGAACGTGCTCAGCTCGTTTGGGCAAGTCGAACGAATGAGTGACGAAAGAATTATGACGAATTATGGCAAAAAAAGATTTATGACGGAAAAGTGAGCGGTAAGAGAGGTAGAGGGAGACCTCGGTTGACCTTCGAAAACAAAGTATCAAAGGCTTGAGGGTTCCCCGAAGGTATGAACATGACATGTATGAAGAGATTGACGAAAGTAGACGAGGCGAAAGAGGTTTATGTATTGTAAACGAAATGTCACACATTTAAAACAACTAAGACATTTAAAAATATTAATTTCATTAATATAATAATCATTATATAGCGTTTTTAATTAATAATTGAATTACTGATATCACCTGAGTTTTTCTACGTTTAACTGGATATTATTGGTAATCATCTAAAAGGCGAAAGGTCAAGACGACAATACTTTATTATTATATTATCAACTTATAAATAAATCTATAAAAAAATTAAGTAAAACGTGGCGCAGATGTACAAGGGTATCACTGTAAACCCGATTGATTGTGGGTTTGATGCCCTCTCGAGGAAATGAAATTTTTAATATTTTGATTTCTTCGCTCTAATGTCAAAGCGAAGCGAGTTCCGCCACTCAAGTAGGGAGAGAAGTGTCTTAACACTAAGCTCTCTCTGCCTGCCCTCCTGCATGCTAGATGCAGCATGAAATTAAGAAAAAAATCAGCAATCTGTGAAAATATTAACTATGTACATAATTAATTTTGTATACTAAAAGTCACTGTTATGACAGTGACGGTGGCACAATCTGTCAGACGACGATATAGTGGCAACGATATTTATATACTTATAATATAGAGGGGTAGTAGATTAGAGTTGGATTTACACTGCGTCGAGGAGCGGCGCAGTTTATTTTCGGCGCGCGCGCATGATTTAAACAGTTCCTGGCGCGGGTAGAAATCGAAACCAAACTTGGATTTGTGTTGGAAGAAGCTTTGTGTTTTTATATCATTCTAAATGTCAATTAAAGCGACGTAATGAGTAATTAATTATTAGTAATATTTCATATATATAAATATTAATCATGCAATACATTTTGAATTAAATGTTAGTTAAAATAATTTATTCTTTCAACATTTAGCAATCACATATATTGCTATCAGTTTCATATCTAAGTCACGAAAACGGCATATCTGCGTCCACTTAATATTATCCAACATACGTGACCTTAATCCTTTTTGATCTCGTAGCTTTCGCTCGAGATATTTCTGCTACAATATAATAATAAAGTTATGCAATTGTATTTACACAATGCGTACATTTTTTTGATAGAAGTTGACCGCAGACAGAGCGTTTATATAAATAGTTTAAAATGAATTAAAATTAAATGAGCTTCACGCTGTATCCCGCACATGGCAGGCAGAGGAAATCTAGTGTTAAGACACCATATCCCTCACTTTTCACTTACGAAATATAAATTTAAATATATTTTTCATTTCCTCAAGTCTGGATCGAACTCACAACCAGTCACGTTTACAGTTACACTTTGTGCCCCTGCGCCACGAAAGGCCTCAGTGGCTAGTATACAATGAAAGTTAAATAATTAAGTAATTCAATTGTAAACAGTATGATCGTATAGGGCATGTTATTTACGATTAAACCGCTTTATACGCTCCGGGTCATTAAGACCCAGACAACGCTAAACTAACACATTAGTGACAACAACGTCAATTTATGAAGCGTAGCTGCTATGGTTTATATGGGGAAAGATTCCAATTATTCAACGTTCACGTCAAACAAAAAAAACTATATAAAATATTTACTATAGAATGGCGACGGACAAATAGCACAGTAGGTGAGTGAAAATTCAGTACGTTAGCGATATCAAGCAAATTGGCAAGTTAACGATCAAATTAAAAGGAATAATCGTCAATTGTGATTAATGGCGTGTGAACGTGCATTTATATATACTACTTTTTTGAAATAAACAGTCTATGACTATCAATTCACCTGCTTGAAATGTTGTGAAAATTTATTTAAGTATTTTATACGATCCACTCGTTAGTTGGTAGGGAATGCATTTGAATGAAGCAATTGGATTGATAAACTACTAGTGTTGTAAAAACTTGTACGACACAATAATATTTTATTCTGTTAATCTACATTCTTCGTGACTGCAATTTGTATATATCAAGTACGTCAAGAAAAAAACAGTAACAGCGGCGGACAGCTGGAAAGGTATAAATGGAAAACTTGAATTATTTTTTAATATTAGAAAAGTAATTTCTTAGTAAGTATTTGGTATAAACACAAAGGTAATTCTAGCAAAATCTAGAGCGAGGCGCGAACGGCGGTGACACGCTATCGCGGAGCCACGCTCGCAGGGCATAAATCAACCAGCGCTTGTTTCACCAATAAAATTGATTCTTTCTGATCACACTGAAAGCAACCCTATATAAGTTATATTTTGTTAGGTTTAAAGGAATATTTTAACTATTCAGGCTTAACATCCGAAAAAGTTCGAACAACAAAATTATTTTGATGTAACTAAGCAATTGTGAAAAATTGTAATAAATTAATGATGTGTAGTAATAAAAATTATTGAGAAATAATAGTACAAATCGAATTTACAGTGGAAAACAACAATCACAACAAAAAAAAATATAGCTACGTATAGAATGAACATGATATAAATCAATCTATACAGAGTATCAATGGCAGGCCCCACTAAATACAGTCTATTTATCAGAAATACATTACACGAGCGTGCCAAACATTGATAAGTGAAAAATCGCATTGACAATCACATTGTATCGGGTTCATATGATATATTGGGTGCATCACACACACGCTCACCCGTCATCGGTAGAACTATCTGATTTTAATATATGAAGCATAATCGACTAATAGAATATCAAAACGTTATTTGTGAATCCAAAATATATTTGAATTTAATCTGCATACATATTTTGTGGTTTTCTATTAAATGGTAAACTTTAATTTATGATTATTAGTTTATTTATGTTTTTTTAAGTACTTATACGAATTCAAGATAGTAATAATACTGTAATTCAGCAAATTATGATGCATTGATTTTTTTTGCGCAGTAAAAAAATTGAGTTTTTGATAGAGATAAGTGAAAAATCGCATTGAGTTTAGGTTCTAATTCCATTCGAGGATTTTTTTTAATGATCTGAATGCTTAGATTAAGTGTGACTTTGAAATATATAGTAATTGGGGTATTGGAGTCAGTTAATCTATTATCTCTATCTGCAGCAAATAAAGTGAGAGAATGATAGATAGAGATGAAGCATTTTAAACTAAAAACAACACGATGTTAAACGATTTAACTTTTCTAATAGTTACAGTTACAAACTTACGATTTAAAAATGGGTTAATCATTTCAACATTGTAAAAGACAATATATTTTGTTATTTATTATATGGGAAACTGAACAAACTAACCAAAAGTGTCCTCGGCACGGAACCAGCAGGAGGCAAAGCAAGAAAATAAAGTGGAGGAAAGAAAATAGAACGACGTGTGTCGCGCTATGGAACTATGGAGTATGCGTTAATTTATTTTTATTATATAACCCCATGTTTCTATTTAATTTTAATACATTTTGATACTGAATGTTCTAGATATTATTAAAAAAATGAATAAGCAATTCTCAATATAATGTTATATTGATATCGATCTAAATATGGTATAAATAGTAGAGTTTTTCTATATATCCATTTAGGAACTAAATTAAAATTATTTTATTTTGAGACTAGTAGTGAAATTTATAATTATTATCAGTTGATACATATTTAATAATAATACGATTTTTTTAAATAATAATGAATTTTTAATATAAACAGATTAAATCTACCTAATATTTATTTTAAGAATTGCGTCTCTATAGAATATATAAGTTAACGTTTCCATGAGAGTTGAGCGGAACATTCGAAAAGAAAAGCGAGGCAGGAAAACGGGACAGAAAGGGTGGCTCGTAGTCTGCGTACCGTGAACCTTCCCTCTTGTGTTACCATTATATATAAACATAAAACATATAATATTTCTATTCTAGTTCCTTCCAAGTTTTCTGAATATTGTTTCTTTATGTCAAAACTCTTTTAAGTTTACTTTAAAGAATTTGTTCATAAGATTTTATTAGTATCTACAAATTCATTTATATCATTTTAAATGATTTTTTCTAACCGGATCTAATCTTCACGTATATTTAGTACCATAATTTTTTTGGAACCTGACATTTTAATACTTTGTAGAAGTCCGTGATGTTTTATTTAATAATCGTAAGGTATCATATATTCATTCATTTTAATACATAGGTTATGTATTACTTTAAAAAAAAAGCTTTTCTTAATTATCTTAATATTTATTGGATAATTTAAACTTAAGTAAATAGTAAGAAGTATTAAACACATCAGAAACATTAAAAGTTCTAGACGATAAATCGATAGTGGAATTTTAAAATAATGTTTAAATATCAAATACATTATATACTTACACATATATAAAAAGTAGTTGCCATATTGCAAAAACTCATACACCTACAAATATTTTGATATTAAATTCTTAGTTTTTTACAAAATAACTCTTTAAAAACATATGAATACTGTACGGATCTAACATTTGCAACAACGGAAACAAAAATTTGCTTTGTCATAAATCGTGAAACGTTTCCGACTGCCTTATTATAAACTTTTTGTGGACTCTGCGGAAGGCTTCTTCTTAGTGTATGAAATATTAATATTATTAGATAATATTTATTATAATTTAATTATTATAATAAATATTAATTATAACTTATGTTAGCGTACTCGTGTAAAAGAGGGTAGATTTAGGTGAAAATAATTATAAA
>DWAO01000822.1:0-22234 GCA_018230605.1 Heliconius congener | reverse complement strand
ACTCAACACGCAATGCCTCCAAAATTCCGCAGAAAGTGGGGAACGGAGTGTCTTAACACTAGGCTCCCTCTGCCTTCCCTGCTGTGTGCGGGATACAGCGTGAAGCTGATTTAGAACTAAATATTAAATCATTGCATTCTCTCTCTCTCTCTCTCTATCAACCTTTGGAGGATCATTTTATTTCTTCCCTCCGAATTATATTTTAATTACAAACCGGATTTATACCATCGCGTGACAATTAAGCAACAGATGGGACATTTTGACCCAAGTGTTCATCAAGTTGAAATTTCATATACAGTCTTACTTACTATTAAAATGTATATTAGTGACATTTTATTACACGCGAACACGTTTTTTTTATATTGTGTAAACGTTCCAGAAAGAAGTTTCTCAAAGCTTAAATGTAAAAAAAGGAACAACTTTTACAACTTTTAAAATTTCTAGTGGCTAAAACTTGCAACGCACTAATTGTCTTGTACCCTTGGAGGTACCCTTGTTTTGTTTGGAACTTATTATTACGTACCGCGTCGTACGAATGACTCCGTTGGCCCTTTGTTTAGAGAGTACAATAAAAATAAGGAAATATAAAAAAAATGGTCTCACAAAGCATCCGGCGCCACGGTCCCAGGGTGTGATCGTTTCAGCCTGTCCATTCAATGTACGCGGCGTGGCAGCTAGTGTGATATATTGTTTTAGTTTTACTTATCTACCGTATTTGGCAAGATAGTTGAGGCAACTGTGGCGCATCATTATATACGTGGTTGTGGGTTCGATTACCACTAGGGACAATTAATTATATAATTTTTTTCGCTCTAATAACTAAACAAAGGCGGCGTTGAGATCCGTTGCTCAACAAGCCATGCCTCTTTAAATCGGTTTTAACTGAATCCCATCTGCATACCCTGACTATATGCGGAATACAGCGTGAATATAAAAAAAATGAAGTATAACACCAGATGTTTGAAGTTCAGATCACAGACAGACAATATCCTTCGCACAACAATATCTTTCGTATTGTCCATCGTGCCATCAATGACATTGTCAACAAAATATTTTATAATTAAGAACATTTGAGTGCAGAACACTACATACAAATAGTACAAAAATTAACTTACATATTAATCAAAAACATAGTAAATACAACATATATCGTACAAAATTCCATTACCACACCCTCTCTCCGTGAAGTCGGTAAGCCTCGCCGGCTAACTAATGTACGGCGAGTAATTAACCAAACCAATACAAGTAGATAAGCGGCCCCAGCGACATTCGGAGAAGGTGGCCGAGGCCACGAGGCTCGAGAGTGAGGCGGTGGTTCCGTGAAATCGTTAACGCATTTCCGCTACCTGAGTATAAAACTTGACACGTCACGTTATGAACATTTTAGCGTTTAACGATTCGTTACGACGCGACGTGATGGCGAACGTTGGGCCATTCTTTCTTGTTAGCGGATACTTTTATTCGGTCTAGTGGCCGTTTGGCGATGTGGGACTCTGGGCGTGGTGGTTGTGAGTTCGATGCTCGTGTTGTTTCGCTCGGTTTCGAACGAAAAGCGGAAACGGAATATTTTAACTCTAGGCCTCCTATCTTATCCTGCCGTAAACGAATTTCTACGAATGTGTTATTTGATATTAATCTAAATATGTATTATATTTTAATATTTATAAATATCTACGTAATATCACATTAATTATAAATTATTATTTAAAAATACTGCTGCCTTTTAATTCATAAAAATTGTAATACACCATAATATTCAGATTAATTCTATACAAACCGTTACTGAGGATTTTAATAGCGGACTAACGCAGTAGAACAAACAAACAAAACCATATTAAGAATCATATCTTAAACAAACAGAAACACAATAAGTAAATATTTTCCATACATTTGTTGGAACAATATCGAAATTTATTCATAGATGATAAGGATCCCTTACGACCGATCACTCTCAGGAGGTGTATTGGTCATACAAACCGTGACTCACAAACTGTTTAGTAACACCATCAAGATATTAGGTTTTAGGCACAATAGCTTGATGATTGACGACTGAAATCCAAGTAATTGACGAGTACGTGGATGATCCACCAAAGTGGACTTTAACCGACAGCGCAAAGTCTCAAATTGTGTTGCGGCGCACCGAAGGTTGTAGGGTTGGGCCGTTATCTATATATTGGTCGAGTGGCCTCGCTCGTCGCGGCGGCCCTGTTGCACTCGCGACACTCACGATATAAATTACTGAGAAATTTATTTTGTTTTGCACGTCAATTGCGACTGGTATTTTTGTATGGTAAGCACAAGGTAAACCAGCTCACGGGTTACCTGATGAGAAATAGTCACAGTGGCCCACGACCCTGTGTAACACCACAGGAGTTACAGACGCCTTTAAGGTGGAGATCTTTGTAATTTACTAAGGAACCCTGCCATTTGGAGTCTCGTTTCGTGCAAGACTTACCGCCAGGAATGCACCGTTGCGTCCACAGTGTTCGTATTCGTAGGCGCCGCGTCGCCACGAATACTAAGTGCCGAACGGTTTTAAGGTAACACACTAACATAGTAGGTGCAGCTAGGTCCGCGTTGCAGCTAGATATCCTAAGCTGGAGATTTGTGTGACCTAATTCCCAGTACTTGTCTGCATTGCACAATATATCAACTCTCAAGGACACTTTCGGGTTTTACGTGTGACAGAGATACTTCTAGACCTTTCCGAAACACGTGCGCCGTGCGCACCGTCGAAAACATCGAAAACTATTTACTCTTACATTGCAATTGTTAAAATGAACCTTAAATACTTAACGATATATAAAACATGATGCAATATCGTTACATTTTATATATCAATTAATAACATCGGTATAATTATTGAAGCAAATAAAGTTATATTTAATCATGACCATGACATTTGCAAAGTAATCAAAAAAATATATAAATAGCAATTTCTTTAAAAAAAAAGCTAATTCTTTACCAAACATAATTCACATAATAATACAAACAATACAATAAACAAATTAATCCCAAATCATTCACCTAAAAATGGACCAACTAAAAACTAACACGAGAAAGTGCATCAAAATGTCATAACAAAGCGAACTTTGTACCGCGATCGCGGATCCATGACAGCTGCGGGCCGCGAGCGTTCGACAGACGTGAGATAACAGACAATACACGTACATACATACATACATACAATGTATAGATAGATAGATAGATAGGTCTAAAAATTCTTGTCGCGGCGTCACCGAGTGCAGCCGGTCTCGCGCCATCGGGCTAATGAGTGGAGGCGGGGTGGGGCCGCGGCGCGTCGGATGTCGCCGGGGGGTGCCGCCGCGCCGCCGATAACAAAATCACTAGAGAACGACGTCTGCGATCTACGAATTACACTTGGAATGGATGTGACAATTAATTATTATCTATTCATCATTATACAACGATCTTGTTTTGTGTTGTAGTGTTGTTGTATATAGTACAGTTGCTTAGTTGTGAATGTTGATGATGACTTGTAACTATTTTTTTTTTATATTTATTGAGAAATTAAACGTTTAGTTATGCCAAATTTGTATTGTAGCTAATAATCATCATATTTCTATATAGTTAGTTAACTAATATCAAAAAGAAAACACAAAAATAAATTAAAAGCGACATATCCAAGCAATTCACCGATCGGCAAACATCGCCAATGCCCGAAATACAGTGCGGGCGACGCGTCGTAAATCGCGCGGCACGGAGGGCCTTTGTGGCCTCGAGTTGGCACAAACATACCTACTGCCTCGCCTTGGCTCTATCTACCTAAGCCTTGCAAAAACACAGCGCAAAAACAGTTAGGTAACGTTAGGTTAATACAAGTATAGAGCGCCGTGTGCACTTGCGGCCGACCGTGTAGCTGAGAGGAGAATGTTGGAGAAGGGTGACCAATTGATTGGGAAGGATGGTATCGATTTGTTTTTGGAATTTTGGACTTATATAATGATGTTTTGAGGAAATTAGGATATTTACGTGTGTTTTTCAGCAATTTTGATTGTTTAATAATACTATATTGATATTTAATCGAATAAATATAGGTATAATATTATTAATTTCTACTACCTTTTAATATCTTTGTATATATAATACGGTGTTGGTTAAAGATTTAAGTCTCGATAAAAAAAAAATGCCTTACACAGTTTTTGAAATGTACAAATAAATCTAGTTACTAGTTAATAATATTAATCAAAACAAAATTACGAAAACCAATAATACGTTAAACATAAACTCCTGAAACTTCCAAAAGTAAATATAAATAAAAATAAGTAATATAATATAATTATAAAAAAAAGTTGACCGCTACAAAAGTTTCGCAGCGAACTGAACTGCGGGCTTACAACTGTGCCAATGTATAGCGGGAGGGGAGCTTACGAGACCGATGCGCATAATTAAGCTTGACGCATCATATTTAGGGCTGGTGGGCTACAGACTACTTGTTTTATATTCATTTATTTATTGATACTTGGATGTTGGTTGGAAATATTGAAATGTTAGGTATTTTGTTAGTTAATTTTTTTTTTAATTCTCGAAGTTAGTTTTAAGTTATTTATTTTGTCTTAACATCTGTAGACGCATTGTTAATTAATCAGCTTCACGCTGTATCGCACACAGCAGGGTAGGCAGAGGGAATCCAGTGTTAAGACACACCGTTCCCCACTTTCCGCTGAGTTCTGGAGGCATGGCGTGTTGAGTGGCGGAACTCAATGCCGCGCTTAGCCTCGACACCAGAGCGAAGAAATGAAAATATAAATGTAAATAACTATTTTATCTCCTCGAGTGGGGATCGAACTCACAACCCGTCGAAATTAAATATAAATAGAAAATAATGTTAAAATCATCGTTTTACTGTGTACAATAGGTATTTAATATGCGATACCCTCAAATAGGTAAGGTATTCTATATTGTAGAAACAAAATTATCAATATATAACATATATATTTAATCTCGGAAATAATTAGTATGAAAATAGGAATATATTATAAATACATACACTTTCAACAAATATTTGTATTTAAAATATATTCGTATGGAGAATGTTGATAAATTCACCATCGTCTTATAAATATAACCCGTATATATAATATACTCGATTCATAACCGACTCTATCTATGAAATCGACATTTAGAAATTAATACAAAATATTTTAAAATGTTTCATATTTCATTAAGAAAAAAGATTGTTTATTCATTTGTAAACAATGTCAAAATTAGCAACATAGATAGCAGATTATAAAAAAAATCTTTTTCACGAAACGACTCATATTATTGAAAAAAAGAATAGCTTTCTACTGCAATAAACCTTTACAAAACGACACAACTACAAGCCCTTATCGCAACCGGGAGATAAATACCTTTATCTTACGGTTATCTCACATTTTTTTTCCAGTTTCGTATATAATAATAATGGCAGTGAAACCTTTCCATGCGTTCTAACTCCTAGTTGTAGGTAAAAAGCGCGCACAAAGCATTCCGGGAAAGAAATTTACACCTGGCGCGTACTCAAGACGTTAGTTAAACGCCGCGCCGCTTACAGTAAGTACTATTTTGTTTCCTGCCAGTACAAACTTTGAATGTTAAAAACGTAACGCAGTGGATGATGTTCTTGGAAATGTCTTTAATTTACACGGGAATTATATTCTTCGCCGCATTACTAGGTACATAATATGTAGTGTTTTAAAATAAAATATTAAACTTATATTTCATCTGTTATGAAATTATAGATAAGGCCGAAACGCATCGTTAAGATCTGCCACTCAACACGGAATGCATCGTAGATTCGGCGGAAAGCGGCGAACGGGATAGTATTAACATTAGGTTCCCTCCGAAATTTATAACTAAAAATACACTCTATCATCGACCATTGTATTTAATTAATTATACTTATATTTACTTATAATTAATCTAGATCATAAAACAGGCCGTTCTAGACGAGCTTTTAAAAGTTCATCACATAAATTTAAGCGTCACTTTTTAAATTTATTATAGCCAAAGCCGCGAACATGAATTAACCTAACAATTACTAGGTGTATATCATATATTCAGTTAATTATTACAAATTTTTAAAATACTAAAGAAATTTAATCACAATATATTTCATTTTTACGAATACAAACACAAAAACAAGATAATCGCAAATTATACCGATGGTTAGATACACGTCTGTGGCGCAACTTTTTACGCGGGAATACTTGGAGGTATCGTGGAAAAAAAAACTAAATCTGAAACAAAACCGTCCCATTCATTATCCAATTCGCCGAGGCGAAAGAACCAAGTCGACTACAAGTTTAATTGTGAACATTAGCCGGTACCCGCAACACCGCGCCGAGACACCCACGAGACACCCACGAGACACCCACGAGACACCCACGAGACACCAACGAGACACCAACGAGACGCTGCAAAACTTTTGGAAAAGTTAATACCGCGGCGTTGGAAACTTCACAAAGTTAATAAGCTTAAAAACTTCGCCATCGAGGGCCAGCAGCCGGTAGTGGGTAATGAGTAATCGGTAATCAGTAAACGGGCATCGTTGGTCGAAAAACGGAAAGTTGATGCGTTGTGAATTAATTGCATTAATAAGTGCGGTCGGTCGGTCCGTCCGTGAGGGCGCGGGCGCGGGCGCGGGGCGGGCGGCGGGGCGCGGGCGGGGGCGCCGGGGCTCCGCGCGCGGACAAAGGAGAGGCGCGGCCGGCGGACGGCGGACCGCGGCCTTATCACCGGCGGGCGGCATACACTCGCCGCACGCGACTCACGGCGGACGTCTCGCGACACCCGACCCCAGACGGCCGTCACTCCGACACCCGACACGCGTACCGGACACCAGTGACTCGTGTGACTGACTTGTGATAGTGACCTGTGACAAGTGCCGCGCAGTGCGCATCTCCCTATAAACTTTTGCCAGAATCTATATTTCTTTTTAATATTATATAGAAACGGCTGAACTGTCAAAAATTGTAAACAAATCACACGTGCCGACTCGCAAGTAAGTACTATGTGTTTTCATATATTTTGCTAGGGAACTTAGGATTTGAGGTGTTTTGAACTTTTCTTTGTAATTTTCGCTTTCTTCGAAGGTAGTCTTATATTCGTTGTGTCAGTTGATTTAAAATGTTATATTTGTTTAACGATTATATTGAATCTTCAACAATAATATCTAATAATATTTGTAATAAAATATTCTAAGAGTCTAAATTGGTTTAAATGTAAAAAGAAATAATGTCAAAGATCCGATATTTGTTACGACGTAAAATGTAAGATATTTTTGGTACCGTCAATTCTTTAAAATTTACCTTCATCCAAAATGTTACATAAATCCAAAAATATCAGTAAATATAAATTGTTTACAGTTCTCGGGTAATAATGATAAGTTTCTTTTTTCTGTTCATAATTGTGAGTTAGTTTTTAATTAATAGTATTTTTTATATAATAGATTAAAAGAAAACCTATTTATGTGCAACATTTATCATTTTAAAATTTACAAAAATTATGGAGAAGTTTAAAATAGTCGTAAACAAAACTTAAAACTTACCGTCGGAACTCGATCGATTGTTGAAAATTAAAAATCTCAAAGAAAATGACATAGATAGATGTGCATTTTAGAAGAAGTATATTCTATTAAATTATAATGTAAAATGACCATACAAAACTCATAACGACATAATTTATCTTAGAAGATACTTTTAATTAAAAAATCTAATAATCACAATTGACATGCTGTTATTTTCACATAACCTGTAGAAGAATGGTAAAATAAAAAATGTACTAAAATAAAATAATATGTTAAAAAACATTACTGAAAAATATATATTAATAATAATATTAAAATTATCATCAAGAGACGTCATGTCTAAATTTCTAGAAGTATATCCGTAACAAAAACCCGGCGCACCGACGTAGTTTAAAACCGCAAAACTGCAAAGTAAATATTTATGGCGAATCAAACTTTTCGCGTCCGGCGGCGCCATCTAGCGGCGGCCGCGGGAGGCGCGCTGCAAGGTCACCGGGCCAACGACCCGACTACTTTTGCCGCTTACTGTTGTCGTAGGTCATAATTTTATGTCTTCTTTTTGTTTATCTTTTCGTAACTTTATAGCTTTCCGCGTAAACATATTTATCGTTTCCATCTGAACTTGTCAAATGTATTATTCGATTATAATGTGAATATGTCTTACAATGATATTGAACTGTCATTTTGAAATTATACTTCTTTTTTTTTCAACATCAGATGCAATGATTATCGAGTTCATTCCACTTTGGTATTGCATTATTGAAAATACGGGAAAATACATGTTGACTTGTGGATGTGTTGCATCATTGCTATTTTTGAATTCTTTGTAAAATTTATTTTGCGTTTGCCATTTCGATAAATACATTTACATTAGTGACTATTTAAAATTAGTGTGGGAAAAATAATATTTGAAATGTGTGTATTTAAGAAATTTATATAGTATATCTATCTAATAAAATACACGTATCATTGTCATATTTGTATATTATATTACGCCGTACCTAAATTATAACACCCGAGAGAAATAAGAATATAAATTTAAATGTTTTTGCAGCGGCCGGTCAACCGCTAGATGTCAAAAACGACCCTCGCGAGAATACAAGTTTTTAGAGTAAATTATAATCGTAAATTTCATATTGTTTCAGTAAGCGAGGGGCCAAAATGGCAACGAAGGGTAAGCGACCCATGCGCGCCCTCACACCCGGAGATAAGATAGAGGCGATACAACGAGTGAACGACGGAGAATCCAAAGCGTCGGTTGCTCGGGACATTGGCGTGCCCGAGTCAACGTTGCGCGGCTGGTGCAAGAACGAGGATAAACTTCGCTATATGACGTCTCGTTTATCCTCCCCAGACACTGATAAGAGCAATGATGGTGAGCCGTCAGACAAGCGCGCTCGCACAGAGTCCCCCACCGCACCGCAATCACCCGTTTCGACTGGACTTGATCTTACAAACTCGGTAAATGTTACGCACAATGTTCCTCCAACGACTGTAAAAACCGACGCACCAGTAGAGCTTACTACCAAGCGATGTGAACCGTCACCACCAATACACCCACAACGTGAACGCCGCCCGGATCCTGGAGCAAGCGTGTCAATGAGTGCCATAAGCCCATTATCTGGACTTGGACATCTGCCTGGCCTTACACATTCACATCTTGGATTAAGTTTTAATGAAATCGCCACCAATCTAACACTACTTGCACAACTGAATCCAGGGCTATCGGCCCTCTCCGCTCAACCTGCTAGTCGTGCACTGCGCTCTGTGCGCTCTCCCAAACCAGCGCACAATGGCGTTTTGAACTTAAATGAACCCAAACATCGAAGCAAGTCTAACCATTCATCAGACCTATACCGCCATAGCTCAAAGTCAAGTCATCATATATCATCACAATCTGCAGCATCACAACCCGTTGACGACACTCTGTGGTACTGGCTAAAAACTCAACAAGCTATGCTGGATTTAACTGCTCAAACAACGACTGCTCACCCTCTACAACTGGGGAAACCGGTTTCCAGTGAATCAGCACTACCACCTAAACCTATAGCACCTGCACCTCCTGTCTCATCGCATCTCGATTACAATAGGAATTCGTGGCTGTGGCAATATTATAAGCAGTTCGGGGGAGCCATGCCGTTGCCGGAAGATAAACTCAAATCTGCATCGCAAGTACCGAAGGACAAATCTGCTGATAATATTCTGTACTCACATCTCACTAAAGGAAAGACGGAGGAAGACAGAGGTACGACCAGTCCTGTACAAAATCATGGATCTGAGCGACATACTTCTGATCGACATGCTTCTGAACGACATGCTTCTGATAGACATGTTTCTGATCGACATGCCTCTGATCGGCATGCTTCTGATCGTCATGCAACTGATAGGCATCCAACTGAACGACATGCAACTGATAGGCATCCAATTGATAGACATGCAACCGATCGACATTCAACTGAAATACGCGAGACCGTTACAGCTACTGAGGAGCCACGTATTGCTGAACCTGCGATAAGCCCTGAAGTTGGCACTGAAAACAAGGAACCTGTAGCCGAGAAGCCTATTGAGTCAGGGAAGAGTCAGACGAAAGCAAGAAATGTGTTAGACAACCTACTTTTCAACAGCAGCAACCAGACTGCCATCGAGGAAACTAAAAGCAATGGATCTGCTGGTGGGGAGTGGGAGGCCGGCACGGTGGAGGCACTCGAGCACGGCGACAAGTTCCTCGCGTGGCTGGAGGCGAGCGGCGACCCGAGCGTGACGCGCATGCACGTGCACCAGCTGCGCGCGCTGCTCCACAACCTGCGCACGCGCCGCGCCGCGCCCGACGCGCGCCGCAAGTAGGCTGCGCGCTCGCTACAGGGAATGTTTCAATTACTTGTATATAGTCGTATGTATGTATGTCGTCGCCAGACCGCCAGTAAGCGTTCACTTGTGATATGTGTAGCCAAATTTGCGTAATTTCTTTGTTCTAAAAGAAAAGCTATGCATTATATCTGTTTAGTTTTAGTCTATATTTAGGTTAAGTTATGAATCCGACGCTGTTCTCTAAAGCTTAGTCGCTGAGTGCGACGCTAGTTATCTATTTCCGAGTTTATATCAGACTTATTCTATTACAGATATATTATAGTGAACATTGTAATTTAATGTTATCGCCGTACACGTTACTTTTCAATGCACGCCAACAATTAAATGTGATTAGTGTGAGTAGTACCGCTGTATGTTGCCATTTGACGATTACATTCCTAGCTGTACCCTACTGTAGTTCGAACCCTATGTTCTACCTCAAGTCATAAGCGTAGCTGATGATAAGTCACGGCGTCCCCCTCACGGGCGCCGTCGGGCAGCGCGTGCTCGACGCCCGACCCGAGGTCTATACCAAATATTGAATTGATGCGGCTTCTCGTGTGCCAATCATGCGGACAAGGTAATATTGTTAAGATAATTTATGATTATCGTGTTAGAACTAGATATTCGTGTAATTGTTTTCTATTGCTCAGTATTTTATATGGTAGACATTGTCTATGTCTCGACTCGGAATTGTATTACATGTTAACGTTAACAGTTAAGGATACTGTGATCAAAATTATAAATTATTGAGAGATTATTAATATTGTAAGTACATTCCTAATGAATAGAGTGTATTATTATAATGTTGAAAGATGTCCAATGGTGTGGCGGTCGCGCGGAACACGATGCGACGATACTTCTAGCTGAATTCAAATCATTTTTCATTGAAGTTGGAATAGTTAATTTGCATTTCGTGTTAATTATATTAGCTCCACTGGAAACTGTTTGAGAGATGATATTTTGTACAAAAATTACAAATTGGAACTATTAAAATTATACTCCTTACACAAAGTATGTGATCTTGAAAATGTTAAAGAATTAAATTTGATTGAACCTTATGCTGACTTTTATTTATTTCCATATTACGCTACATTCCACACGTAATTTTAACAACATCGATATATATATATATATATATATATCGATAAAGATATAACATTCTTGTTAATGCTTTTTTAATCATGTATTTCAACGCCATCTACTGGGGTATATAAAAAACAGTGTTGTATGAATAAAGTATATGGTGTTAAGTGACAAAAATGACAAAAATAACCCACCAAAATCATAAATTGTCACACGTTAAAATAACGAAATAACGAATAATTCCACAAATATTTTTCGCCGACATAAAGTTATATCATTTGTGATAACAAATTTTTTAAAAGCTTTTAACTTAAAAATAATATATTTATTAACATTACTTACGTGTAACATAGGTTTTCTAAGTGGTTCAAAGGCGAAATAATCTGACACCAAGGACGCTATGCCCTGCCAGGTTGTAGTATCAGCGAAACAGAGCTTCGTTGGCCTTATTGTAGTGCACACCATTTTCTAAAAATATATAATGAAGCTAAAAATCAAAATAGAGGCAATTGTGACGCAGTGGCACAAACATTGTTGTGAGTTCGATTCCCATCCGGAGGTGTGAATGATTATTTATTAATATGTTTATTTCTTCGCTCTGGTAAACACGGCGTTAAGCTACGCTACTTAACACGCAATGCTTCGAAAATTTGCGGGAAGTGGGGAAGAGAGTTTACACTAGGTTACACCTGCCTTCCTTGCTATATGCGGGGTTAATCATTAAATATTGATACTAAACTCACCTGAAGACCACATTCATTTGGCGCTTGCAGAAATAAAGGCCTTTTAGCTTGATAGTGGAAAAGAAACTGTCGCCTAAAATTTTCCGCATACGCCAATAACAGCCTCTCTTTATTAGTGTTAGTATAATAACTTTTCGGAAAACATGTACGCGTTTCGAAAACAGGCTCATCAATTTCGGGCCAGCAAAGATTAATTACACCAAGTTCATAGATTGCATTATTCAATGATTCTATAGTTAGAGGTTCAGAAATATCAACGAGACCGAAAATTTTTGGTGATAATTCCTCTAATTCGTGTTCTTCGTGGGGACGATCAAGTGTATCGTTTGCATTTTCATTAACTTCTAAAACTGGGTCAAGCGGTTCTATCTGATCTGATTTCTTTTCTGGTGTAGTAATTTCTGAGGATACTTTTATCGCACTCATAATTAGCATATATGCATATATAGTAATTTAACTAATTTTGTATCTTTCTGTCACAAATGTGAAGTAAGAACTCATGACCCAATGTTATACAATAAAAGTAGGTCATATTTGAAGGTTTCAGTTTCAGACTTTCAGTTTCTAAGCAACGGCAGGATAAAGCTACTTTTGTTTATAAGGTTTTGTTTACTACTTTTTTTACCGAACCAGATTTACTCTACCGTAGGTATTAAAGGATTGGTATTAACATTCGTAATTGATGGAACTAAAACTTCTTTGTTGAAAAATATAATTGTACAAGTGTACGTTTTTAAATGAACCCAAGAATAATCATTTGACTTATAAGCAATATCTTATTATTTGAAGATAATATATATATTACATATATTTTTATAACAAACATATTTAAATGTTTTTGTTAAAATATTTCACTTGTTATTTAGTTATAGAATCTTTGTTATTTTCTAATTTCTAAACGAGATGTACAACTTCAATGTCGACACGACAGTTGATAATATGACTTACGTCATTTAGACTTTGTTTCTGATTCGACGAAGTTCATTCGTAAATTGTAATAATCCATTCTATTTTAGCTTTAACTGTAAACATTTATAGCTGAATTTGCACTAAACACAACTTACTGCGCTACACATTTGACAATATCGGAAATGAGTAATAGTTATCAAAAGAAAATATAAAAGGCAAAGGTCGGTTGTGAATACTTAGTTTTGTTAAATATTATCTCTATTATAATTCTATCTCTATTATTATTATAAGTTGGCACTTTTAATACTTATTTTGTACCTTGGTGTCAAGCGTAACAAAAATTCTGTAGTTAAATTTGACGTAGTTCGAACAAGTGTTGAAAATCGATTTTCACATTTTTAGACAAAAAACCTTATCAGTTAATTACAAAGAGTTAAGGAGTGTTATCAGAAAGTCAAAAGCAAAATGGGAAATAAATCGTCTTTGTTGTTAAGAGAAGAAGAAATTGCACAAATTCAAGAAGAAACTGGCTGTAAGTAGTGTCTTTTACCAAATACAATGTAACTAACAAATAGTTTAGTGTCCATAAATCTATAATAATTTAAATTGATTATTCTTGTTTGATAAGGTTTTCTTTTTTCTATAGTTACTCCAAACCAAATTGAACGCTTATACTCGCGTTTCACATCGTTGGACAAAAATGACTGTGGAACACTTTCAAGGGAGGATTTTTTGAGGATACCAGAATTAGCAATTAACCCTCTGAGTGAAAGAATTGTACATTCATTTTTTGCTGAGAGTCATGATGACAGAGTAAACTTTTTACAATTTATGAGAGTACTATCTCATTTTAGACCAACAAGAAAAAATAGAGAAAACAGGCTTAACAGCCGAGAAGAAAAGTTAAGGTGTAAGTAAAACAAAATTTATTATTATTTTTCTTGGATTATGCTGTATAATCATACAAATTTTATGAAAACTGTTTTATTTTCCTTTGTATTTTTCTATAATATGAGTGAAAGGAATTTTACATTATAAATTACATTGTGAACATCATCTTACTATAAATGAAGATCAATCAAGAGCAAGCAAATGTGCTTCAGTCATAAAATATTGAAACAGATAAAAATGCAAATTTCTAAATAATCAGATGTCGCTCCTTACTTTGGTATAAGTTACTCAATTTTCCTTTTATAAAAAATTATTAATTGAACAATACTTTAGTATGATCAGATCATTTATCATTTATTAATTGAACAATATCAGATCATTTATTAATTGAACAATACTTTAGTATGATCAGTTTAAAAATGTATTTTTCTAACTGAAGCGCTTTTGCTTTTATACACCTCAAAACATACAAACAAAACGTTTCTCTGAGCTGGCAAAACTAAGCATTGAGTTCCACCACTCAACACACATTATCTCTGATGTAGCAGAAAAGAGGACAACAGAGTGTCAACTAAGTTATCTCTGTCTATCTTGGAAAGTGTGAAGTAAAGTTTAAAAATGAATATAAATCATAAAATCTATTTGAAATTCATAAAACTTTCAGTTGCATTTTCCATGTATGATCTGGACAATGATGGCAAAATATCCAGAGATGAATTACTAGCAATTCTACACATGATGGTGGGAGTTAATATCAGGTAAATTGAACAAATTTCAACACCTCTAAGCATCTTTATATTATTTTTGCATTATAATCTTGGAAAAAAATGGTATATAATGGCACAATTCATTACTTTGTACCATTAGAGGTGAAGTGTTAGGTCATTGTGAATTTTGTGTGTAATCATCATTTAAATGTCCATACAGTGGGACAGCATCAAAATGGTTGTGAGTTCAATTTTCACCCAAGCTAATGAATTATTTTCATTTTCACAATGTTTTAGACAAAGTGGCGCTATTCAACTCGCAATGCCTCATACACAGGCAGTGAATAAAATCACTTAACATTAAACTCTTTCTGCCTACTCTGCTATATGCAGGATACAGTATGAAATTGAAAAAAAAAAACAATGTTTAAACCATCCATTTTTATTTAATTATATTTTTTTCTTCCAATTATTAGCATAAAGAGTTCTGTTTCTTTATTATAGTGAAGAACAACTCACTAGTATTGCTGAAAGAACAATCCTAGAAGCAGATACAAACAATGATCAGATGATATCTTTTGAGGAGTTTTGCCGAGCCCTAGAAAGGACAGATGTGGAACAGAAGATGTCCATCAGATTTCTTAACTGACCACCAAAAAATTAAGCAATATAAACTACTGGCCATATTGCTTTTAATACATTATTAGGGGCTATTAATAAAATACAGCATTTTACAAATAGTACTTTGTAGATGTCAATATGGGATATATTTAATATTTTTATTAAAGTATGTGTATCGTTAATATTTTATGGTAATAATTTCTTTCTTATATTTTACAATGATTGTCAATGGATGTTGTAGAACTTAGAATAATTGCATTTACTGTTTGCATAAAAAGAACTCTCATATTTTTCTATTGTCAAAATGTTGACCGACATGATTACTATCATTATTATTGTATAAATAATAGATCGATTAAAATGTAATCTACATATTAGAAAATATTCAAAACATTGTAGATGTTTATTCCTTCAAAATTGATACATAAAGTTAATAATAAAAGGAATTGTATATATATATATATACATATATAAAGCTAATATTTTGTTATAAACAAAATAAATTTTGTGTACTCTGTGTGGTAGTGTATCTAAATACTGATCAATAAAGATATTTTATTTATTGTTTTCTTATTTTAATTCGTTAAAAGAAGCTTCAGGATATAATACCGCAATTATGAAATATGATGTAGAAAAACAAATTGTAGTAAACATTTATTTTTGTATAGGTAAATTTACAAATAAATAAAAAATGTTATGTAAATTTATGTGTGTAATTTTATCAAATATTCATATAAAAAAAAAACTAAATAATTTAATACATTTTAATTACAATACTTTATAAAGAAGTCAGTTTATTTCGGATTTTAAGAAAACGCTAATTTATTTATAGATATATTATATTACACAGATTATAACAGAAAATGGAAATAACATAAAAAAATGATATACAATTATTGAATTTCAAGACAAATAAATATATTTGAATTAGGCAGTAGATGATACTGCTAACTTCTTTAGATGCTCCATGAACACTTGCAAGGACACGTCATCTGTCAACACGGGGGCGCCACCGTCCTACAAAAATTACATATATATATAAATAAAAAAACTATATTACGTTTCAATATAGCATGCATGTCCGTTTATTTAAAATTGAATATGCTAACAAATATAGTTTTTTAATAAATGTTACATCTTATCCTTGACTTTCATTTGTTAGTATAAAAATCAATTTATTAAATAGGTATATTAAAATAAGGTTAACAGGAAAAAATAAAAGCTAAAAAAAATTGAGAAATACATGCACACACATATGAATTTAATAATTAGCTGAAATATATAAATATTTAAAAGTTAAAATTATTTAAAGGCGCTTTAAAACTTCTAAAACGATAGCAAAAAAACAATCTTAGCATATTTTTATAAAGCTTTAGACATAGCACAGAATATTATATTAATATCATTTAAAATAGCCATTATACAAAGCATTAAATATAAAATAAAAATAAAGTTTATAAAGAAAAAAACCAAAAACCCCTTTTTAGAAAAAAAAAATAAAAAAGTCACTACCGCAGATGGTATCGGCATCGCCTGGTTTTCGCCAAAACAATGATGAAACAAAAAAAAAAAAAGGTCAATTCAAACCATGCTACGATGGTGGAATAAACATGCTACTTGCATCACTTTAAACACACATTAAAAAATCATTCTTTAAATATGCAAAATTAATTTAAATTTTAAATAAAATCGTGCAAATTAACATAATATTATAAAGTGTACAACAATTGTAAATAATATATATTTTTTTTTAATCTTACCCCTCCGTAGGCGTACATGTTGTTGTGTGTCTGCGATGGATTGACTTTTGACAGGAGAAATCTTGCCTGGAATTAATAATAAATATATGAATTAATTAAAATTTAATAAAAAGCACATGAAGATAATTGTAATTATTAATATAAAAGCAAAGGATAACACCGCTTTAACCATTATGATATATAAAGTAACAAAATAAATCGTATATAAATCAGTTGTGGCTTCGATTTCCACTCGAGGAAATGAAATATTTAATATTCGCTCTGGCAAGGAGTCAAAACGCGGCGTTGAGGTGCGCGCCACTCAGCCCAGCCACGCCATGCCCTCAAAATTCTGCGATAGAGAAGTGGGTAACAGAAGTTTCTTAATAAGAACAGAGTGTCTTAATATCACCTGCCCAGGTCCTCTCTGCCTATGTGAGGGCTACAGCGTGAATCTAAATGATAAAATGAATGATATCAGAACTTATTATCAACGTTACGTAAATAGAATATTTCGGTAAATTAATACAATCTCTTTTAAATATTCATTGAATGAATAGTGCACTTTCATAATGATCACCATACAACGTAGCACGAGCGGAGACGTCGTCAGGTGGCGCATTGGTAAGACGCGAGCATGTCGTGTTTGTGCCGAGCACTGCTGACGGTCGTGGCTGTCTCATGTACGTTATCACGCACACACGCACACGGTCAGGCCACTCAGCGCTTAGACCGAATAAAAGGTTCCAAAAATACTACTCTTTAAACACTCAAAAACAATACGTAAATCATTTAACAACAAAAATCGTAAAATTATAATTTTACAAAAATTTCAGATCTAATGTGCGTGTTTCTATTGAGCGGCATGCAAAAGGAGGACTTGGATGTGAACATGTTGACTAAATTGCAGCGGCACAATGTAAACATCGGCGATATGGGCGACAGGTAAGCGGTAAATATACGCTGGTTTAAATTTAGACGTGAGTCAGAAGTGAATAATGAACTGAACATATTTGTTACAATTTTAGAGAGCTTCTGCAGAAATGCACTAGAATTAAACGTAACGAAAGTATGCAGAATAATAGTTTACAAACGACCACCGAGTCAGCGAAAGGTAAGTTTAATTTGAAAAGCATATTTTTTTAAAATATGGAATTTAAAATGTTTTATTAATATTTATTATTCATTATTGTGCAGAAAATTTAACAAAAGAGGTTAAAATAGAGATGTCATCTAATAAAACAGATGTTAAAAATTCCCCGAATGATAATAATACAACGAATTATAGAAAAGAAAATGTTACAAAAAGCATTATAGATTATGTCGATGGCCAACCTGATATACAAAGCGTTTTAAATTTTTGGCAAAATGTGAAAGTTAACAAATCCAATATTATTATGCATTTCAAGCAAACTGAGCAACCTACGGATACGAGTCAAAAAAAGAGCGAACAAAAAAATAAAAGAAACATTCAATACAATCCAAATGTTCAAGACACGGGCAACGTTAAAAGACTAATAACAAGTTATATTTTACGAGATGACACCATGAACACATCTCCAGTCAAAACAAACATTACAAATGAAAATGGCTTAAAAGATTCATCATTCCAACAAATTTACAATAACAATAATCGACGTTTAATTGAAAATGATATTGCTAGTGATAATACTAATAATTTTAACAACCTTTTAAGGTTATTTGATCAATACTCGAAAGGGCGACAGAGATACGAGGAGGAGAGTACGACCACACCTAGAATAACAACAAGAGCATATAAAAATAACACAAATATCAATGATCTCCTGAATTTCCTAAATGTATATAAAACTTATTATCCAGATGTAGTAAACGGCAAAAATAAAAAATCTGTTAACTCTGCACAGGAATTGAACTTAAAAAAAGATTCTGTAACTGATAAACCTTTTACTATACTTAATAATATTATCAATGAAGATATACCACAAAATTTCGTAAAAGAAATAGCAATCAGTGTAAAAGATATGATCTTGAAAGAATTACGTAAAGAAATGAAATCGTCGACAATGGGTTACACAACTGTAGGCAGCTTAACGACTTACGACACCACAGGTTAACATAATAAGTACCCATTTTCTTCTTTTTAAATTAAATTTAGTATTCATAGATTTTTCATAGATATTTTATATTTTCAGAAAAAGTCATTCCAACAATTAATCACAATATTGATGAAGTCATTTTGAACAAATTTTTGGATTTATTCAAAGAAATCAAATCACTTAAACAAAGTTCAATAGTAATATCGAATAAAAATAAACCAGAAAGTGAGAAGGTGAGATTTGAATTAAAAAATGAAAACGTACAAATAAAAAAAACAAGAGGAGAAGAATATGATATGGAGCCAACAGTACAAATTTACAATAACGTTGAAAGTAAGCCACCTATATTATACAACTTTTCCCCTCAAGTACATAAACTAAGAACTTTCAGCAAGCCTAAGCCCATTCAAATATATAAACCCAGACGACTGATAACCATACAAACGAATAACATGGAAATTCCACCATTAGGCATACCCATTGACATGCCAGAAAATCCTATAAATCAAAACATTATAGTAACTACAGCCCAATATAGAATAAGTCGAAATAAAGGCAACTTTAGGAACGTTAAAGTTGAACAAGGCTTAGTTTTTAATGATTATGTGCCGAAGGAAAAGTATGCGGCGATACCAGTCATAGATCCTTATAATTCTAATTTTAACCAAAATTATCAAGGTATGCCATCATCACTCAAAAAAAACGATCGGACAAACTTTGAGAAACACAATAAGAAAACCTATCCAGACTTATATACGCAATTAGATGGATCATTAATAGTAAAAGCACCTATAGCGAGATATCATGAAAAATTAGAAAATGGCGATATATTTTTAGACATAGCGCCACATCAACAACAGAGCATAATGGACCAGATAGACTGTTGCAATGAAAAATACGCGTTTTCCCAACAAATGATCGAGTGCTGTAATAGTAGAATAGCCGCACGACAGCAAATGTCGCTTAGTAAAGTTAAGAAACAGTCGTTATACGATGCGCATTATAATAATTTCGTTAAATCACAAAAGAAAGTTAATGATATGCTTGAGAAGATACTGGCATCGAAAAATAGCAACAGAATTCAAGCACCGGGTGTTCAAATTGCTTAATTTTTTAATTTAATGTTTTTCTGTATTGTTTTATAAGATAATTAGATATTTATATTTTATTTATTTATTGTTTTTCTTAATTAAGAAAATGAAGGTTAGAAATAAAGATAACAATAAAAACCTGAATTAATACAAGTGAGATCATAGGGGTCAACATTATGTTCTTACAATAACTAGGCTATATGACAAACAGCTCCTTATGTTATCCAACAAAATTATGTTTTTTTTTAAATCTGCTCAATCTAAAATTTGATTGCATAGTTTTAATTATAGTACTTCAAAAGCAAAGACAGTTGTTAATTTGCACTTTAAAGTATACATTAAGCAAATTCAATAGAACAAATGTTTTAAAACTTAATTATTTCGACTTAGAAATAGTTTTTATATATAGTTGTTTTTTTTTAGTTTTACATTGTATCCCGTTTATAGCAGAGCAGGCAGAGAGAATGTAGTGTCTAGACACTCTATGCTCACTTTGGCCTGAATATGAGACATTGCATATTGAGTGACGGAGTGTGAAGGACCCAAAAGTCTTCTTACCAGATGAGAAAAAGGAAAATAGGGGGATAATATGGGAGAATGTATTCAGAACCCATTGCATTTAAACTTAAATGCTCTCTGATTGCAATAATAGCCTCAATAGATTATATTAGAAATTATTTTATAAAGCTTTATATTGATTTCATTTTCTATAAACTTTTATCTGCAGCAAATAATGGAAAGTTGCATATGACACATTCCAAATGCCTAAGTTAACTAAGTGCAGATAATGTTACGTAAGAGATATATCCTTTCTTATTTAATTTTTTTTATTTTTTTTTAATTATTATAATAATAGTATAAAAAGTATAGTCACCTGTGAGCCCCCATGTTCAGTGTCAATATAGCGAGGCACCGGGAAACGGCTCTGCAATATTTCCTGTGCATCATCGACGGGTGCTCTTAATAGTTGAGCAAAACTTTCATACTCTGCCATGTCTTGGTAGCGTAGTGCCCGCCATTGGGCTATTGTCTGAAAAAATAAATTATTAATATTTATTATTTACTGCAGGACCTCCCACCAAAATTTTACATGACAATGTTAGATGTGGCGGAGGGGCACAAGCACGTGCAAATGTAAACATGACAGGTTATAGGTTCGATTCCCAATTGAGGAAATGAATTATTAATAATTTTATTTCCTTTTCTTAATAGAAACCAAGTATGTTAATACTAGGTTTCCTCGCTGCTATGTGCGGAATGCAGCATGAAGAAAAAAATAAAAATAAAACTACAGTGACATACTGAGCAAGTAACTTACCTCCCCGTGATATATAAGTATTTGGAAGAAAGTATCCATAAGGAGTATCCTGTCAGGTTGTATTG
This sequence comes from Heliconius congener, assembly GCA_018230605.1. Classification (NCBI taxonomy): domain Eukaryota; kingdom Metazoa; phylum Arthropoda; class Insecta; order Lepidoptera; family Nymphalidae; genus Heliconius; species Heliconius congener. The sequence continues at coordinate 611 of DWAO01000822.1, read as the reverse complement.
AGGATGTGTCTAGTAACACTGGCTCCGGAGGACCACCAAAGCTGTACGAGTAGAGGATTGGCTGGATCATGATGAGGGACTGGGTTAGGTCCTCACGCATTAACATGTGCCTACGAAACAGAAATTAATGTGTTAGTAAGAAAATAAATTGTATCTTGATAAAATTTAACGTAACATTTATTTTAATAAGACTGAGAATGATATAATTATGCATATTTTGATAGTAACACCATCATGTTTGGACATTTTATTGTCAATTTAGTAATTTTTGCCAAGTTATGCAGAGTAATACATTTTTATAGCCATTATACTAAACTAGTGGGCGCGCGCCCACGAATAAAAAAACCACGAAACACGTGTTGCATAAAATATTTTTAATAGTCTGAATTTTTACAAAAATCGGTGACAATTTAAAGATTTTTCCATATTAACGCCTTTGAATAGAGATTTGAACGCTTAGGGGGTGAATTCTAAGAAACCATGAAACACGTGTCCAATTAAATATTTTTAAGACTCTGAATTTCAAATTTTATAAAAATCAGTGTCGATTTAATTCTTTTTCCATACAAACTTTCAACCCCTATTTCATCCCTTTAGAGTTAAAATTTTTC
>DWAO01000821.1:0-22254 GCA_018230605.1 Heliconius congener | reverse complement strand
TTCCGTCGCACGTTGTTTTCACGATATTCAGCTCACAATATATATATATATATATATATATATATATAGCATGTCATGCAAAAATTATAATTTTCACGGATAAATGAACATAAATATTTTTTGTATATGTATTAGCTATACATAAAATAATAAATATTTCATTTAAGTTTAATTGCAAGTATCAATTTAAATACAGTAAATTTTATGTTACTCTGGTCAACGATAAATTCTATTGAATTGATTGATTTCGAATACAGCTGCTAGCTGAAATCAATTAATGCTAGGTTCAGAATGTTTTCCATACAATTAGATTCTCTAAAAAGCATTTCAATTACAACAACATACATTTTCATAAAGTAAAAATAGGACTAATTTAGGACTAGTAAGTAATTTAACTTAAGCTGCAACGAAGTAAATTCTTTTGTTGCTTTTCGGGTAATTAATTTAAGTATCGGCAAGAAAGTTCTAAGGCATTTTTCGTCTTTTATTTAAATATTGTAAATACCCTGTACTTTTTAGATATCGATGGACTGTCTAATTACATAATATTTTTAGTTGACTATTAAATTTCAAGCCATACATTGATAATAAACGATGTTAAAGTTATGTATGTTACTTGTAAATTTTATACTTATTTAAAAATATATTATGTAACAAAAAATCTGAATAATAAAAAGCGCAGATTTTTATATGGAGTTAACACTTCTTAATTTTTAATGCACTAACAATAACTCATACCTAGTTGAAAAATTAAAATTTCACGTGAAAATTAAGCACATTCAAATAATAAATCAAAAAGCCAACTGTTGGCTACCCGATGGCAACGATATTTTCTTATTTTCATTCTTCAGCATTCTTCATTAATCAGCATTTGAATTAATGTAGGTAATTCATATATATATATATATATATATATATATATATAATACGAGCTTATTGGTGGCTGATCGGCTTATAGGACGGGTACCGGGAAGGGGTGGGGGGTGGGTAACACTAGGTTCTTAGGCTACCTCTGTCTATCCTGCTGTATGCGGGATACAACGTGAAGGTAATGATAGTAATATTTTTCTTCCTATTTTTAATTTTGATATACTTATATACATATATATATATGATCTTGATATAAGATTTTTATTTTATACTTATAACCGTAATTCTAGAAAACATACAATTTTCTTAATAAAAGCAAAGTTAGTATGTATCATAATATCATCAAAGTTACAATACGAGCCGTACTCAGAGAGAAACTCGTAGCGTAGAATGAATTCTACTAAAGATATACGACGTAGACACCGTGTCTTCATTATATATAAAAATATATTTGATAAAAGAAAAGATCTTTAAATCAATTAAACTGATTTCGAGGTCTTAGAAGGTTTCATTTGTAGGGTTCAAAGGAAAAAATCTTTACTCAATCACAAGTTTTCATTTTTTATAAAATATTTTGTTTTACATCTTTACGCTGTGCATCCCGCACAGAGCAGGGCAATCAGGAGGCATTGCGTGCTGAATGGCGGAACTCAACGCCGCGCTTTGCCTCGACACCAGAGCGAAGAAATATAAATATAAATGTAAATAACTATTTCACTTCCTCAAGGTTTTATATTTAACTGGTTCGATCTGGGGATCGAACCCACAACCAGTCGATTTACAATCACACTTTGTGCCTCTACACCACGACCGGTCTCAATCATATTGTAATCTTTAAATTTATTTGGCTGGGTACTTATATATATTAAGTTATACAAACAGTCGAATTTATATTTCGGTCTATGTACATAAATATTGGGATCATCCGTATAAATGCGACGCTAAGCGAAAACTGTATTTTGGTATTATGAATTGAAATATATGAGTATAAGGTGTAAGCCGCATTGATAATAACTAGTCCATTCAAATTTACATCTAATTATACAATTTGACCACTCATTATCGACGTAAAATGATGATTGTATAAGTTTTATCCTTTGTTGATAATATGAAATGGGTTTTAATATTCAAAATATTACAAAATATCTGGTTTTATATGTCTACAAACATTTATTAATCCACCTTCATAATGTTTATATTGAAATTACGAGTACTTAATATGATAACATGAGGCCAGTCGTGACCCAGGGGCACAAGCGTGTGATTGTAACATGACGGTTGTGGGTTCGATCCCCATTCGCGGAATCGCGGATTAAATATTTATTAAAATTTATATTTCTATTTCTTCGCTCTGGTGTCGAGGCAAAGAGAGGCGTTGAGTTTCGCCACTCAACACGAAATGCCCCCTAAATTCGGCGGTAAGTGAGGAACGGAGTGTCAATGTTAACACTAGGTTTCCTATGCCTATCCTGCGGTGTGCGGGATGCAGCGTGATGCTGATTAATTGATAAAATTACTTAATAATCGTTTTATGTGCTCGTTAAGTTAAAATATTCACGTTATTCTAAAGATATACGTTTATTACAAATCAAACAAATATTTTTGATTTTGATGAGTCACCTGGATATCCTATTCTTATTTCTTTTTTTATTGTGTTTTAAATATATTCGTAAGGTTTTAAACAAAAAAAAAGCATTTACATAGATAGAAAAAATGATGCACCAACAATCACACAGAAAAACTCTTAAATTCAAAAATGTATAAATCAATAAAAAAAAAATCACATGCATATGAAATATACAGTACATAGCAAATGTAAGACTCGTTGATTTGAACACAACTTATATAATACCCTTTACAATTTCTAAAGGAATCTACAATGGTTGAGTAGAGCCTGTAAGTCGATGCGACGCGCCACGGACCGCAAATTTGTCCAAAATACCAATGAAATCCGATTACTACAGTGCGTGGTAGGGGAGCGCTAACGAGCGACTCTACCATTACTGTACCATCAATACTATCTCCGAATTGGAACTAATTTTCCCATCAGTTAAGAGTAGGAAGTTCAAGTAGAGCAGACTCTACTAATATGTTAATATTTTTGTTAGATTTTCTTTAAGTGTATACAAATCAACTTCACATTGAAATCCGCACACAGCAGGGTGGGCAGAGGGAACCTAGTGTTAAGACACTCCGTTTCCCACTTTCCGCCGAGTTCTGGAGGCATTGCGTGTTGCTTAGCGGAACTCAACGCCGCGCTTTGCCTCGACACCAGAGTGAAGAAGTGAAAATATAAATGTAAATAAATATTTCATTTCCTCGAATAGGGATCGAACCCACATCCCATCGATTTTACAGTAACACTTTGTGCCTCTGCGCCACGACCGGCCTCAAAAGTGGCCGGCCGGTAAGTGTATATAAAATAAATTAATTTTCTATAGTCCGTCATTACATAGCTAGGATATACTTATTTGATTGAACGTGATCTTCTTAGTCGTGGTATTTATTTAAATAGTTTTTTTTAAATATTTATAGTAAAATACTTAATGAAGTAAGTATTTTTGAGTAATTTTACGCAATATTTAACATTACGTACATTTAGTTTATGTACAAAGTTGAACGTATATGTATAACTTGAATTTATTTTATATACAGATTTCCTTAATTTATATAGTAAAATACACTTATACACGCATACTAAATTAGAAGCTCATATTGTTATTACGTAAATTTTATAAAAAATATTTTATTTATTTATTTTATATACTTTAATAAAAGTTATTTAATAATATACGATGTAATAAAGTCATGTTTCTTTTTAATTGTATTGCATATAACAATAGTAAACAAACATAACAATGAAATTGCAGGATCTATCGACATAATCGTGTACATGTTGGATAATGGATTCATCAAGTTGACCAGTATTGACCTGTAACATTATCAAAAGCTCTCGCCTACACGATTCATTTGCACTTTGTAGAGATTAAGATACACATGTAGTAAAATTATAGGAAATAATAGGATTTCTATTATATTAGTAAAATAGAAAAATATAGAGAAAATTGTGGAGGCCGTCGTGGTGCAGTAGGACAATGTCTGGTTATAAAGTCTGTGGTTATGGGTTTTATTGCGATTCGCAAGATATTAGAGAACATTTATTTTTTGTTCTTCTTCTTTAATATAGAGGGAACCTAGTGTTAAGACACTCCATTCCCCACTTTCCGCCAATTTCTAGAGGCGTGTTGAGTGGTGGAACTCAACGCCGTGATTTGCCTCGACGCCAGAGGGAAGAAATAAAAATATGAATTTAAATAAATATTGCATTTCCTCGAGTGGGATCGAACCACTATTCTTGGAATATTTGAAGTCAAAATTGAAGGCATAAAAATGTTACGCTTACTTAAATTTAATAATATACGTAGGTATATAGGAATACATACTTGTTTTCTTTTTCTTACCAATTATAATCTATCTCACTACTAATAATAAATTCACAATATTATTTTAATAATTTATAAACTCTGACCATCTTGAACTTTCTGTTTCGAATTTCAACGAACATTAATCGATTTGTTTAGTTATAAAATCAAAGTTTCTAAAGTACGCCACAAGTATTGGCGGCTTTGTAGACGGAGAACTTAATCTAAAGCCAGCAGTTTGAAAGTTGTATTTATTTATATTGAAGTCTATATTTTTTTTAATCTGTCTTGCATTTATCGTATATCGTTAACGCCATTAAAGTATAATAATAAATAAAGTTAATCATTAAATATTTGTATCGACTGACCTTATAATACCTTACCTTTTGACATAATATTATATTCCTATTAATATAATAAAATATAAATCTAGTTTAGCAAAGAAAGCATATTCGAAAAGTCAGACCAAGTAATCGGCATGAAAAGAGATTACTTAAATATATATTTTTCAATCAATTTTATTATGTAAAATTTACGCTAATCTGTCAACATATTCAAAAAAACATATTAAATTGTACTTTGTGTCACGATTAGGTTAAATTTTATATCTAAATATACACTAATACTTTTGCAGATTCACACTGTTTCCAGCATAGCAGGTTAGACAAAAAAACCTAGTGTTATGACTCTCCCTTCTCCGTTTTTCACAAAAATTGCATTTACAGTCAGACACTCCCAATGCGCTACGACGGCCTCTACAACTTTATTAATACTATTTACTTATGATGTAAAATAGTCACGACTTTATGTACATTTCTTTAAAATTCCTATTTATAAATCTAGAAGGAACTTGAAGATTGAAGTGATTGTTGTATCACTGTAGCTAATTTAATATTTTACCCCGTCATAGACAACAATGGGATTTGTGTTTTTAAAACAATATTTTTTATGTATATATATTTCTTTTATCTTATCAATGGATTTGAATAAGACTGATTGACGCGAATAGTAAATATTCGCCATTTGAATTCATGATTAGTCCCACTCAATTCAGAACTGAGACAGCCCGTAATCGGGTTTTCGCGTGACCGAGTCGGAGCTTCAATTAACAAAATGGATAATAACAGCGACAGTGTGAATTTATTTATTTTTTCTTTAATCACATTTTTACTCTTTAAATTGCAATTATGTTTTTTTGTATCTTCTGTATCTTGACACTAAAGTGAGATAGGTTCGATATCCATGTCACTCTGGAGATTATTTGAGATTTATATTTGAAACTTTATAATTTTTTACGGTGATACAGAGCGCGAGATTAAGCTTGGACATCAACTAGAATTAACTCAAAATCAGTTAAACTATGAAACACTTTGTTTGGCAATCTGAATGATTTTGAAGGTAAATATTTTATTTATTTTCGGGTTCCATGCCTCAAAAGGTAAAACTTAAATGCTTATAGGATCACTTTGTTGTCCGCTTGTCCGTCTGTCAAGACCATTCATCTCGAGATTTTTTAGAGGCATCAAGTTGAAATTAATATTAAATATTCAGATGTATGATCCCTTGAAGCACAAAATATCGAGCATCTAAGTCAACGCAATCAAAATATAATATTTATGGCGTCAACTTTGCTGCATTTTGTATGAAACTTATTTCTTCTGTACCTACAATTATGACATTTGGTACATAGTGAGAACTTACGACACAAATTAAGAAAAACATCGGAAAAGTGAAAATTTATAGGTTTTAACTTATATTTGTAGTTCATTTCATGTAAAACAAAGGCATATGTCTGCAAGTTTAACAACTTTTATACGTTGTACTTCCCGTTGATCTACAAACCTGATATAGTTATATAAGTAAGTTTATTATTTTTTTTTATTTTCACGATTATTCCACATTTTAAATGAAATTAATTTAACCGGATTAATCGCGTATATTTAAGATTTTTATATTTTGGAAACCCGACGTTTCGAACACTTTGCAGTAGTCCGTGGTCACGTGTAGACGGGTAGAACAGTTAAAAAGTTTAATTCCTTCTTAGTGAACATTTGTACACTAACCTAGAATTCAGGGTTTTCTGATATTTTTTTATTTTATAATTGCCTGAAAGAGATCACCTGTGGGTTAAAGTCGCCACCGCTATTACACCAAATTTGTGTTTTTCTGTTTCATTTTAAATTTTTTTTTATTAGAACCTTTGGTGGGCGAGCCTGATTCGCACTTAACCCGTGTTTTAATATAAAAATCATTGTAAGTACAAAACAATTTACGCAAAGCTTAAATTTTATACAAATATATCGAAGTACCTATAATATCGATACTACAGTGCACGGTGGATGAATCGAAAACAAATCAAATATGCATCACTCGTTCAACCGTGAGATCGAATTCGCACATTAGCGATATGCCTGTCCGATTTAAAATTTCGTGAAAATTGCACATATTGTATTTTAAAATATTATTTCCATTGACGTTTATTGAACTAATTAAAAAAAATATATTTAAATACCACATTAATTTGACAAATTTTTTTGCACATTATAACTTAGTGCAAAAATATTTTTAATATCTACATACTTTCTATTATATATATATATATATATATATATATATATATATATATATATAAACATTTTTTTCAATCAGAACTCTAATTGCATTATTAGAGCTTTCAATCGAATAAAATCTTCAACTTATGTCTATTAAATAATAAAAAATATGTACTTATGATAAGAAACTCATATATTAAATAATATTAAGATAAATGTATCTAGGTATATGTAGCACTACATTATTTGTTGTTCCATAAAGCCAAATTTGTTTTAGCTTATATGCGGTGAGATCGTTAAAAGCAAGTGGTGGCAGCTACATACGAACGATATTGAGTGGTTAAGTAATGCTTACACAGATCTACCCCAGGTTAACCTTACTCAAGTGAAATTATTATTTTTCTACATAAAATATAATTTAAAACAAATATAACAATGGAATTGAGTGTTTGGCCGAAACAAATATCAATTATAAAAAAATGTCTGTACGCGGTATATATATGAGAAGATTATTGGGCATTTATCAATGCAATAGAATTGGAAACAATGATTTTTAGTTATTTTCTACCGTTGATTCGTTTGTTCTTTTTTCTGTATGTTTATTTGAATATTAAACTATGGTTATAATATAATATCTCTCATATTTGTTAGGCGCATTTAGCGGCCGTTGTAGTGTAGGAGAACAAGCATGTGACTGTAAACGCAACGGTCGCGTTCGTTCAATTCCAACTCGGGGGAATGAAATATTTGAAATTTTCATTTTCTCTTTCATTCATTTTTATATTGATAGCAGTTTATAGTGATATCAGTGTCTTGAAAAGTACAAGCAATATTTATATAAGTGGAATATGTATGAAATATATTAATTAGTCCGTAATTAAAGATTTCTTCAAATATTAAGATTCTATTATATATTTACATTTATACTTTCATTTCTTCGCTCTGGTGCCGAGGCAAAACGCGGCGCTTAGTTACGCCACTCAACATACGATGCCTCCAGAACTCGGCGGGAAAGTGGGGAATTCTTAACACTAGATTCCAGCTGCCTACTCTGATTTGTATAGGATACACCGTGAAGCTGACTTTATTTTATTTTATTAATATAGAAATATTGAATTGTCAAACATTGAAATATTTGAAATAGTACTTTTGGGTTTCATTAGTGGCTTTTATAATTTCTCATATCTAAATATAGTATAATTATATAGTATTATTCAACATGTTCACTTTAAATACTGCCAAAAAATGTACAAAAAAAAGAATCAAGAGTAATTATGTACATATCTATATTAGTATAATGAGTACGTAATATTTGTAATCCAGTGTAATGGTTTACTTTATAATAAAATAAAACTATGTCAATAAAGTTCACGCTGTATTTATTTATTTGACGAATTTTAAAGTATAGAATACTTATTAAGAAAACGTATAAAAATTTTGAACGTAGCGGGACTCGAACCCACGCCTCCTGGAAATCAACCAGGTCCGTTTCCAGGAGGCGCGAAAATCTTTTTATTGCTTTTGTGAGACTGTATAATATCCTATTGTTACTTAAACTTAAAAAAAATAAATAAAAATGGACTCCTTAGTATGGTAATATATTTAGTTTTGGTTTTTCTCTAACTTAAAATTGATAATAATACTATGAAATATATTTTCACTATTCAAGTTGCAATATTTCAAAATTCATAGCAAATAAAAAATCAAAATGAAATACCACTAAGGCTTTTTGCGTTGAATATAAAAGAAGTCAGAAAGGCTGAAAAAAAAATCACTTGTTTCTATATAAAAAAATTGAATTCGATTTATTTCTCTATAATTTATGTTTTCGACGTTAACTAGTATTATAAGAGACGGCTTTGTATGCGGAAACTTAATCTTAAACCGCAATTTCGAAGTCGAGCTTATTTATTCACCGGATGCAAGTTCTTCAACCTTCCAATTATCGGTACCGGCGACGGTCGATCATTACAAATATATAGGAGTTTATTTCGTTTTTGTTCCTATCAATTTTCAATATCTTAATTAAGATGCTTTATACTTGGTTTTTTACTATTATGTATTAAATGGAAGCTTCCGTGGCGTGGTGGTATGATTTGGATATGGTTGTGAAAATAATTATATATAAGTTATGTAATTTTATTTCTCCGCTCAGGAAGACAAAGTAAGGCGATGAGTTGGCTACTTTACACGGAGTGTATTAACTCGTGTTTCCCTCTACTTTTTTTACAATGGGGTAAAAAGCATAAAGCTTCTTTTTTATATACAATATTTCCTTGATAAGAATTAGGCAAAGAAATATTTAATATTTTCATTTAGACGCTCTGGTAAAGAGGCAAAGCGCGACGTTGAGTTCCGCCGCACAACACGCAATGCCACTTTAATTTGGCAGAAAGAGGAGGAATGTGAGTGTCTTAACGGGAACGGAGTGTATTATATACATACTAGGGTCCCAGATTTCCTCTGGCTACTCTGCTACGTGCGGGATACAGCGTAAAAAAATAAGGTAGCCTAATTGTGTATCTATGAAAATGATACACATCAATATATTATAAATTAGTACTATTTATTACGTTAGTAGTTATGGCTCCAAACTTAAGTTTCTAACTTCTTATGGTATTTTTTTTTTAATTAAATCAACTTTATACTGTATCCTACATACAGCAGAGTAGGTAGAGGAAACCTTGTGTCGACGAGTCCCCGTTCCCCATTTTCCGTCGAATTATGGTGGCATTGCGTGTTGAGTGGCGGAACTCAACGCCTCTCTTTACCTTGACACCAAAGCGAAGAAATGACAATAAATATTTAATTTCCTCGAGTGGGGATCTAACCCGCAACCAGTCGTCTATACAGTCACACTTTGTGCGTCTGCGTCACGACTGGCCTGAACTTCTTATGGTCATTAAAAATATAAATAAACTAATAATTTAATTAAAACTTTTATATACAATATATTTTTCTTGATAATACAACATTTTTTTCTGTACATACTTCAGGTTAGAATATCTAACTAGCTTCATTTGGTAGGCCGCTTAATCCCGCATTATGCAAGGTCGGGACACAGACAAATTGAATATTTTACATTGTTAATAAAATTCAAGCAACTAAAATAAGCACAATTTTGTATGTGAATCTGACCTTCAAATATAAAAAATACTAACTTAAATTTTTGGGTATTATCAAGTATGTCATTTTGTATATAAAAAAATAAAAAAAAATTTACTTGTTACAAATTACCTCAATATTACAACATATATTATCTTCAGATCCATTTTTATAACCAATTTTCAATGTAAACCATTACAAGAAAGACTACTCTGCTATACAGATTTTGACTCAAAAACCCTATCGTGAAATAACAACGCAATGCCCCAAGAAACTAACTGTTCATTTAACACCATAAAATTAAATAAAAATACTAACACTACCAAAAGAAAAATACAGAGAAAAGCATATTTAAGAATATATTTCCTATCGCGCCAACATATCACGGTCGTAGCTGTAGGCTATTTGTGGTAGCGGAAGATCAATTTGCATTCTCACCGAAATGGATCGTGAGGCTGTTTCGTCTGCATCCATCTCATTTCCTGTGTATAGTAGTCGGTAAGGCTCGGATGAGGGTCTATCGGTTCGCTACGTCAGCTTCATATCATTTTAGTTCGATATTTTTTGTGATTTTTAGCCGCCCGTGTCAAAACGGACAGCGTGCTTATCCTTTTCATGTGTTTTCTTTAGTTTTTTGGATGTTAATGTTATGTTATTTTATTGTTGTGTCTTGTAATTTTATTTCAGATACATAAAATTTCTTTCACTATTATTTTAACAGAATAACGAATCTTCGGTCGATGACATAAATAAATTTTGTATTGATTATTATTGTATTATGGCCCTGCGCTACTTTGCCGCTTCTGCTTTCTTTGCTGCTTCTGCTAGAGACTAGAAAGTATTATATACATATAGAAAGTGTTGTGTCTATATATTTATTATATTAATCTATCTTGAAAAAAAAATAACAATAATGTTTTCAATTTTTAATTAATTTAGTTCAACTAATATATAAACGAAAATAATTCAAAACGTAGTAAGCTATATATGTATGGTAAGCTTGTTTTTAAGCAAATGGTGTGGCAAGGGACGGACAGTCGGCTTTCAGGTTGACTGGTTGAGTGCGTTAACTCGCTTGCAACGAGCACTTTTGGCATCAATCATCCTGTTTAGTAGAAAACATTTTTGGCAATTCACATGGAAGTGATATAGAAATAACTTAAAAAAATTACGTATATTTAAGACAGCAAACGGAAGCCAAGCCTTTATAATCAGCGATTAAGGGTAAATAGATCAAAATGATTTTTATTTGCATGTTTATAACGTGATTTATAAAGAAATACTTTTGAATTTATAGTATTTCCACAGTAAATTTTCTATCTGAATTTTAAAAAATAATTTAAAATCTCTATTCCTGAGCGGTGGCGTTGAGTTTTGCCACTCAACACGCAATGCCTCTATAATTAGTGAGGGAACGGAGTGTCTTAACACTTTCCACTAAAAAATCCTAAATTATTAATATTAGTATATTCACTATGATAAATTTCAATATTTTCTAAGCTGATTTCTTTCTACATCAATATATAAGCTAGACTATAAAATCAGAACATAAGGTTTATGTTCAAATATCTAATAAAGTCGACAAGTATTGCTTTTAACCAACGCTATGCAATATCCCTAAGAGCACTGTTAAGCTATTTAGCTTCTTCTCTGGTCGATATAGAAAGTACTCTTGTGTTTAGACACATATGCGTGTACTGTTTAACAAACTTACGTTTTTACTTTAAATTAATCTAACCAAAACATGATCATTATAAATAAGCTGAAAGACAAATTATGCTTATATTTAATACATTATCAATGTTATTTATAATTATATAAAAAGTTTATAAAAAAGAACTGAACGGGTTAAGTACATATAAATGTAATCAATATATGATATGTATCTGTAGAATAATTTCTTTGTATAGTAGAACAAATTTGACGTCATGTATATAAAATATGGACATTTACATTAAAACTTCGAGAATGGCTGTACTCTATAGTCGTTTAACGTAGAAAGTATTTGCAACGACCATTATACAAATTTGAATTCTCAATAACATGTCACATCCGTCTGAATCTAGCTATTGTTAGGTATTCATCGGGAGCTTCCAAGCTTGGATCTAACCAGATGTAATTATCATATCTCTAGCTACAATACGTCTGCAAGCGAATGGAATTACAGCGATACTCGACTCTATTTCCGTTTCCGCAAATGGCCGGAAATGAATTCAAAACACCCTGCACTACCATCCGATCCTAAAGGCTACCTAAATATCTGGTATTCATGAGCAATGATATGCACCGCTGAGCAACCCTATCAGAATATGAATGGGATGTTGTATTGTCGGCAACTAGTTCAAAGAAAGCCTACAAGAGTACTGGAAGCACTAAACGCGCGTAAGAGCTTGGCGTGAATAGAGCCGTTTATCTGTAGTGTGATCTTTTAAACGTAATTTTGCAGTATTTACTTTGGTACTTTGAAACTAACGACGTTTAAACGTGGTAACGTTAAAAAACGTATTGATTTAGCGGTAATAAATTATATATTAAGAAAATTTTAAAATAATTGCGATAATCATACATTACTTTGGCCAATCGTGGCGCGGGCGCACAAACGTGCAACTCCAGGCAGTGTGTTCGATTCCCACTCGGGGAAAATGGAATATTTTCCATGAGTGGGAATCGAACACATTTCATTTATTTTCATTTCTTACCTCTGCTAACAAGGCAAAGTGCGGCGTTGAGTTCCGCCATCCAACACACAATATCTCTAAAATTCGGCGGAAAGTAGGGAACGGAGTATCTCAACACTAGATTCCCTCTGCATATGAAGCTAAAAAAATATAATAATACATTTCTATCCCTGATATTTCATCAAGTTTTATATATTAATATTTTTTTATATTATTCTGTAATCCTTAGTTAATTATTCGGTCATTATACAGTAAGTCATCACGTTAAACCTTTGATTATCTCTTAAGAGCAGCCAGGAGCTCTCATCGATTAGTACCGATAGAAAACTGAAGTTTCCAATGTAAGCCTCGATTAGTGGCGGCTTTGTAGACAAGAAACTTAATCTCTCTAAGCTGGGAGTTCGGATGCATTACGTATTTATTTAGTTGACATAACTTGTTCAAACTTCGAGTAATTGTTTTGAGGAGTCATAAAACTTAGAAGGGACAACAAAATGTCCAAATTCCCGGAACTTGAAACATTGACTTGACAAATTTTCGACAAAGATATACGAACGTTTTATTTTTGTAAGAGATAGAGATAGAGATTTTTTTCCTACAGATATACCATGTAATAATTTGAAAGGATATATTGTGCTTCGCTAGTTTTCCGTACCTCAAAACGTAAAAAAAGTAACATTATTTTTACACTTAGTTGTACGTATGTCAAGAATCTGGAGATCGCGCGAAGGTATCGAGCTGAAATTAATATCAAATATTACAGTTACCTCTTATTTACCGGTCAATTTTGCTTCGTGTGTTTTCCATTCAACGTGACATTGGCAAAGTGAATTGTGCGTTAATTGGCACGTTCCAAACGCCAGAAAAGAAGAACTGCACTGAATATCGCATTTTCAAATCTATAGTCCTTGAAGCACACAAAAAAAATCTTGTATCTATTGATTGTGTTGATTATAGGCTTATAACCTACTTATTTATAAGACATCGGAATAAAAAGATACGAGCATTAATGTATAGTTTTTGGTGCAGTTCGTCGTCCGTGTTATCGCCTTCCCGTGGGCTACAATTATGACATTTACAATTAATTTAGATCGAGTGAGAATCTAACCCACAACCGTCGCGATTACATTCGCTACTTTTGCCTCCGCACTAACGTCTTCTGAAAATATTTATATTACAGATTAAACCGTTTAAAACTTACAATTGTTGTTCATTTCTTACTTAATAAATGCATATGTCCACAAACTTGAATTTCTTAATTTCTATAAGTTCTTATTGCCTATTTACTTTATCCTGAAATTGGCACGGATTGCTCAAGTCACCACATATCTGATACACTTGACTGGTTTTATATTTTAAAACATTTTTTTTTTTTTATTTTAAACTTAACTTCACGCTTTGTTTCTAGCGGGGTCGTCAGAGAGAACGGAGATACCTGTCATTCTGTATATTTAATTGTAAATTCGATCAACCAAGATGACTCTGCATATCCTACGAAGAGATCACATTTCCACGGCATTCATCGTCCTTCCATTGTAATACCTAGGTTTCGTTGCCTCGTAATCGCTGGCGTTGGTACTCAACACTGCATTGTGTACAACCAAACGTGCAGCTGTGCTGACGTTTCTCCATCCTGTTTCAGTACCTTGCCATATACACTCTATCCTATCTTGCATTCTATCCTTTCTTCATCTCTTTCAATAATCAGAACCTTTGTTTTATTTGCAGTCAGGCTTTGATTATTATTTTCACATCCTTCTTTCAGAGTTTCCTAACGCAACTTGCATTCTAATGATGCAATGAGCACTACATCATCTGCGTACAGCAGGCAATACACCTTCAAGTCCCTTACTTTCATTCCGATATCACTTTGTTTCATTCCTTGGAGTTAACTATCCAAATACAAATTGAACCACCAAGCTGACATGGCGCAACCTTGTTTAACACCCAGTTCTTTCATGACTATAATTAATCATTAATACGCACGATATTTTAAAAAATATATAATATAAAATTGTTATAGTATTTTTGTGTAAAAGTGTGTTTTACTAATAAATTATTTTTTTATGTAATTTCTATAAGATCAGAAAATTTTTCCTCACTTGAAATAGCCTCTAGTTGATCTCTATAAATAATTTTAATTGAATTGCAATGCTCCTTGACTGATATTTTGTTATAGAATAAACAAAAAAGTTCTTAAAGATTTTGAAATAGGAGAAATGGCACTCTCCTATTCCAAAGTAGGGAAAAGAATGTATAAAGCTTGTTTTACTTCTCATGTTCTAAAAAACAGCACACAATGCAGAAGAAAATGCACTGATATAGACTAAAAATAACTGCAATGCAAACTTTTTAAAAATCATAATAAATTGTTCATAAAAATGAGGACGCCTTTGAAAAGTTTTTCACCGTTCATTTTTGTTCGTGTCTCATTTTCCTTTGAATTTAATAACAATAAAGAATTTCAAAGAACATTGATACTGTAGGTCTTATACATATTTTTTTTTATTGTTCAGAAATAAACAGCTAGTATATTATTGAGTGATATATAAATAATTACGGTACAAAAATAAAGGTGTATGACAAAAAGCGTGTTTTATTGTGCTTTAAAAATTTATTGGTTTATTTCAGCGAACAAGTAAATATTTATGCTCACAGTTGTGAGTTTTGGGAACAGAAGTTACAACGATAAATTACTGCAATAAGCAGCCGGTGATATTATTCATGACATTTGTTAACTTTCTTTTAACGAACTTTCCTTAAAAGTAAATTAAATGTTAGAATTTTTTTTAATTTTTATCCTCGAAAAAATCTTATGTTGTTTTTAACTGTTTAGTTATACATATAATAAATATACTTTGTAACCCTAATTGATAGACTTTAAGATATTACTTGAATGTTATGAGCAACAATAAACATTTGAACTTTGATAAACAAAACCAATAAAGTACGTTTTTTTTCTTTTTGGATGTACAAGTATAAAAATACTCGTACATCCAAAAAGAAAAAAAAATTGCCTCTCGGAAATTAAGACACGCGCAAGTGTTACCAGCCAAGTTACAAAGCTGGAATTGCGCAATATGATTTTTGCACAAATCATTCTCGTAAACTACTTAATGTACATGCATAAAGTTCAGAATATTTATTAAAATCCACGAGCTTGTAAAGTATTTAAAATTCGAATAATTCAGTTCAAACTGTTATTGATTTGTTACTTAAACTGACATTTTTTGTAACTAACTCACACATCAAAGACGTAAGTACATAAGTATAAGTACGTAAGTTGCACGTTTCGGCAAGAGGAGCATAGGCCGCCCATCAAATAATTGGACTGGCGATCTAAAGAAGATAGCGGGGACCTGATGGATTCAAAGGTCACAGGACCGATATCCAGCAGTAGACTTCAAAAGACTGATGCATGGATGGAATAGTTTAAGTCCAGTTCCAGTGCCAAGTTCAACTTGCAAATATAATAATAACTATACATAAAAAGGTGTTGAGTGAAATTTGAATTATATCCCGAGTGAACACAGAACTCGGCACTTATATAGATCTCCGATTCTTCTGTCGGTAAAGTCGAAAATGATACATTACTTACTCTAAATGTAAACATTAAACTTGGCTCTCATTTCACATTTATATATTTAATGAGATAACATTTTCATATTTGCCTGATTCTTTAATTATTGTTATAGTACAAATGGAATACAAAACTCTACTTTACCCGTATTATTTTAAAGTATGAGTTTTTCTTTAATCCAGAATGTCAGCTGAATATTCTCCATTGACATTTGAAGCATTATTACGTAGGTATATCTCTAGATCCACTTCAACATAAAATTCATATAAATTAATATTATGACAGTATCATTTGTATCTTTTTATGGTTGAATTCGCACAAGAATGTCCTTTTTGTCGAAAATAAGGAATGTTTTCTCAGAGGAGCTTCGTTAGATGGTTTTACGAGGCGACTACATTCTAGTGTAGGCAAGATTTCCCTACGGTAACGCATATTTTATATGTTTTGTAATTTAAGTGGCTACTGCTTTATTATGACGTCTAGAAAGAACTGTTTTACTTGTTTTACAAATAGCATGAATAGATCGCGAGTTTTGTAGTATATTAAATTGCAAGTAGCAAGTTATTAAAGAACGAATAAGGAAGCAGATTCTAAATATGTGAGACATCTCATTACGTTGTTATGATGTCCGGAATTGATATTTAAAACATTGAAGTAATTTTTTTTTATAATTAAAGTAAACTATTATTTTGAAATAATAATCACGGACAATTTACAATTATCTAATATTGCAAAATATATAAAACTAATTATAGTACACGGTGACGAGCAAAATATATTGAAAACTGTTTGATGCTGTTAACTTAAAATAATTTTACTAACAAAATAATTATTAAAAAAATATATTAAACAAGAAAGTAACCAAGTGAAAGAAAGATAGCTTACAGAAGAAGAAGCACTTAGATAAAAAAATAATTAATTATGAAACCCATTAACAAAAACCCAAAAACTCCTTTACTTTTCGCATATGAGTTTTTTACCACGCACGCACCCTTCGCCGTGTCTCTGACGTAGAATAATGGACCAGACGCTTACCAAATGGAAATCGGGATTATGATAAATCACAAACTTTTGAAATTTGCCGCCTATCCTGTTGATTTATTTGCTAGGTATACAAAGCGATATGCGGTGTTTTCTCGCAATCGGTATTTCATCTTTCCAAAAACCGAATCGAATATGAATGATGTACGAATAATGCCTTTGTCGTTTTCGTAATAGAAAAAATATTCAGATTATTTCAGCATACAGGGCGAACGTATTAATCTTAGGCACACCGACAGAAAATAGTAAAGCTTTGATAAGGGTTCGTTTCGTTATAACAATCATAATACAAAATGGTAGATACTTACAGATAAAATAATTTTAATCTTCCTTTTTCACTTTCAATACTATTGCATTTGTTTTTTATATTTTGTTTTGTATTTTAGTAAAGAAAAATAATAATAATATGTACGTTTAAAATGTGATAGTGATTCAATATAAAATAATGGCAAATGATCAATCATCAACAACAAGATTATCTGTTAAGTAACTGAATACATTAGCACAAAACTCTTTAATCTAATCCTTTGAAAACACAGTAAATTATAAAAATTAATTATAATTAGATACAAAAATGAAAATCACAGAAACAACCCTTTCTTCTAAACATGTAAATCAAATATGTTGAACATTTAATCGATATTTATGTTAGGAACACGAAAATTTATGTTTTTGAACTATACTTAAATCATTAAACATTCACGTTCAATATGATCACGATATTTAGTAACACAATTAATCATAATACTAATAGGCGTGTGATTGCTTTCCAATATCAGTTATACCCAAATAAACTCGTTATTAATATTGAATTATTTGACATATTATAGCAACCGATTACTAAGACGTACATGACTATTATATTGAAATATAATTATTATTTCCCCATTTACGATATTTGCTCATATTATTAATAATTAATTATACGCTAATTATACAGATATTGCATTGTGATTGCAATATATACTATGTTATATATATAGAATTTCCATAATTTTTTGTCTGTTTTGTTTCTGTCAGTCTGTGAAAACCATTTATTTCGATATCGCGTAAATAATAACAAATATTCAAGCTGTAATTAATAACAAATATTCAGATCTATGGTCCTTTGAAGCACAAACAAAATTACGCTTTTAAGTCAACGCAATTAAAAAATACGAGCATAGATGCATTGATTTTGCTATATTTTGTATAAAATTTTGTACTTTCCGTGGACCTACAGTTATGAATTTTGGTACGAAACTATAACTTAAAATACAAATAAGAGAATAGATCCGAATAGTAAGTTTTTACAGGTATTTCACAAAAAAAATCATTACAAAATTTTGCACATATTTGTATTTTATTTCATACAAAATATGTGCATATACCCGCAAATTTAAGTTTATCAACTTTTATAACATGTACCTAGTTCTCGATGACCTACAATTCCGAAGTTAGTATGGAAACGTCAGTGGGCGAGTCGGACTCGCTGTTAATCGTTTTTTTATGATCATTAACCAATAAAATAAATAGTAGATACTATAGATTCTTTTTAAATAAAAGAAATATAAAATTATCATCAACCATAAAGTAACTTAGTAACACTGCAACTTATATTTGCATATTACATTGTAAAATTTTGACCATTGTAGCGTTGATAGAACCGGTTTGGAGTTAAATCTCCCATCCCAAGAACGAGGGTTTTTATTTGGCTTAAGTGTAGCGGCATTGAGTTTCCAATCAATAAGAAATGCCTTGGATTCAGGCGGAAATGCAAAACGGAGTGTTAGATCATCGCTGAATATATCAATATTCAGAGATAGATAGAGTTAGATTAACATTTCAATCAAGTTGGACTAAAATATTAGATATTATGATTTTCCCAAAGACAAAAAGGGACATAAGAGGACATAAAATAAATAAAAATAATATATAGTTATAATATATAGTGTTAGCGAACTCGTGTAAAAGAGGGTAGATGTAGATGAAAAAGATGATAAAAGCAGTGGAATTTTGTCAATCGGAGGCAGTTGCTTGTAGGCAATGGCCTCTATTGGAAAGAAACTAGTGTGAAGTATTATTAGTAGGTGATACATATCACTTATTGCAATTACATAGGATCACTTTCCAAATAGTTTAGAAACATATAGACGATATGTGTTTTATCGTGTTTTTTTTTTAAAAAACGATAACCGCTTCCGATTTCTAACAATAGAATATGTATTTGTATACCTAAACATCTATATTAATCCATATATGGATTTATTTAAATTTATATTTTTATTTCTTCGCTCTGGTGTCAAAACAAAGGGCGGCGTTGAGTTCCGCCAATCAATACGCAATGCCTCCAGAATTCGGCGAAAAGTGAGGTACAAGGTGTCTTAACACCCTCTGCCTACTCTATTGTGATACAGCGTGAAACTGATTTAATTTATTAGCGTATATGAAATATTTTAATATATAAAGTAAAAAACTTTGTAAATTTAATTATTAAAAAAAAATAAGAAATATAATTCTTTTGAAGTTTCTTAAAAATGATTGTATATACTTATCTATCCGTCCATCTATAAAAACGCAATATTTACTCATCAGCGTTAATTGTTGGCGTGCCAGCCCTCTATCTCCTAATAAGAAGTACGGCACCTAACGAAAACAAATGTCCCTGGGAGGTGTTACATTTTATATTTTTGTATCACGCGAGCTTCGATTTACTGTTCCGTGATTGCGGTGATAAAGTGTCCTGCGGTGATAAACAAACAATGGTTGAATATCATCACAGGAAGCAACATAGTAAAAATACAAATATTTTGCTAGTTGGTATTTACTTGTAAACATATAGTGCATATTGCTTCAGTTTCCTTTTTTTGATAACAAATTAAACAAAGATTGCATGCAAAGTGATTCATAATTTTAGATCTCCACTCGGTGGAATGGGTTATTCTTCTGGCTTGCTGGTTATCTTTCTGGCTTGGAAAGACAGAAAATGGCGTAGAGTTAAGCCGCTAAAGACGCATTGTCTCAGAATTAGATAGAAAGCGGAAAAGGTAATGCTGTATATGCGTAATACGGCGTGAAGCTTTAACAAAAAAAATGTCAATATACTTTAAACATAATAATATTTACGAGTATTATGTTAGCTTAAAATCATAAAACGACATACATTCACTTTCAAACTCAAACTCCATACCACTATACTAAATATATAAACAACAATCGAGGGATAAGTTTCGCATATATTTAATAAACTTGAAAGTTGAAGATTATATAAATGAAAGGACAAGAGGGCTAGACAGGTAAAGAGCACAAATAAACATAATAGCTAAATCTAATTTTACACAACAATTTACTTTGTTCTATTTATACTGAGACCACGCTCTTCTCATTTTAGTTGAAAATACGTTTTTAGATTAGCAAATTAATTATATTGGTGGCATTTCGGAGTGAAATTCTGTTTCAGGGTGAAAAACACTATTTCACAAAATTTTGTTTAATTATATTCATTTATATAAAAACTTATGATATAAAATGTAGTTCGTTTAATTTTTAAGTATATTTACTCAATATATATATTTTTTCAAGCCACTAACTACTAACGTATTTTATATAAGTAAGAACATATCATTGGTTTTTTATAGGTTTTCTCATCATTTTAGCTTAACCATGCTGAAAGGCGACAATATTTTTAAATATAACAAGACTGCAGCGTTGAATTTCACCACTCGACATGTAATGTCTCAGATTCGGGCGAAAAGCGAAAAGTGGATTGTATTGACACTGTTTCTTTCTGTCTACCCTATTGGATGTGAGATAAATCGTGAAGCTTTAAAGATTTCATTTGTAAAAATGCTGCATTTTATCATATCCTGACATACAAACAATAAAATTAACTATAGTATTTTGATATATGTATATTAGTTTCAACAAAGGGGCTAAAATAATTGAAACCTCTAATCTCTAAGCGAGATGAACGCTCTAACAAATCGGAAAATAATCCATTAGTTTAATGGGTTTACCATTCATTTGGATTAGATTAGAATTTTAATTGATATCTGGTTTCAGCAATTTGCAACTGAATAAATACTGTTATTATACAGGTAATTTATTTTAATCTCATTTCTAGTCGGTAGGTACCGATTATAATAAACTAAATGTTGCCAAATTTACTTGTATAAAATAGTATGTATGTATTTCTCATATAGATACATGTTTTTTTTTTAAAGTTATATGTGCACTGTATTTTCTTTGCGTATTGAGTTTGGCGAGAAATAGCTCAAGTATTTTTTTTTTTATTATTTACCATTATGGCTACACACAACAGTTATATGATAATGCGATAAGTAAAATTTTCCACAGGGATAAATTTTATACATCAAATCTTTTCAAAGTTTAACCCCATCAGAGTGAAGTTGGAGAGCATCTATACAAGAATGGTAAAAATTAGAAACATACCAGGAGAATGTTTACATTTAATGATACATTTGTTTTTTCCATTTTTTCATTTTGTCATTAAATTTCCTATATAATTTCCTCAATAAGGTAAAAATAAATTTAAAAAAGAAACCAAGTATAAAATTTAATGAAATTTAAATATAATACTACAAGGACATTACGTGTCACATATATTATTACAATTATCTATAAAGAATAACATTTAAATAAGTCTAAGTGCTCTGTGACGATAGCAGTCAGATAGCAGTACACTACGATATAAACATTATGAATAATGTATCAAGGAAAATGTACCTACATGATATAGTATGTATACGACTATACGTTTTTTAATTTATAAGTTTATATCATAACAAACACTCTAGAGTAATCTATTAATATTTTTGGTTTATTTTCAAAACTGTATTTAAGATCCCTACACGTAAAAATCGACCAAGTGCAAGTAGGACACGAAAGCACAGACACGATGGATTCCGTACTGTCGTATGAAAGTCACCTTTAGAGATTCAGGTACCAGAACCTGCGAAAATTCCAACTGTCTGACTATCACGGTTCTTGAGATACAAGCTGGTAAC
>DWAO01000820.1:0-22260 GCA_018230605.1 Heliconius congener | reverse complement strand
GTATAAAATACAAAATATACGCGATTAATCCGGTAAAAATAGTTTCATTTATAAAGCCTGACAATATTCCACAAAATGTTTTTTTTTTATTTTATCACTTTCATTATATATACTTATATATAAAGAGTAAGCTATTATTTACTTTTATATTTTACCTATCACATCGTCGTCCTTCAACGTTTTCCTGACAGGAGCATTGTCCGATCATGTCACACTGGTAGTTAGTGGAGCCCCACTCGTCACAATCACAGTCGTGACATCCTTCCGGCGAGAAGCCGTAATGATAAGCACGGCAACGATCACAATGTACGCTAAAAATATAAAATAATATATAAATATTATATATTTGTTAGAACACAGGCACAAAACATTATATCAGGTGGTACCCGTGGGTCTCTGATGATATCCTGTATTTTGATATTTATTTCCAAAAATAAATTGTAATTATATAATCGACGCCAGTTGTCACATGCGCGTGAGTGTAAATACGACAGGCTGTGGTGTGTTTGAAACCCAAGGAAATGAAATATTTAATATTTCCATTTCTTCGCTCTGGTGGCGAGGCAAAGCACGGCATTGGGTTTCACCACTCAACGCCAACGCGATACCTTCAGATTTCGGCAGAAAGTGGAGAGCTGAGTGTCTTAACATTAGCCTCCATCTAACTACCCTGCTACATGCAGGAAATGAAGGATGCAGCGTGAAGTTGATTTGTGTAGATTCCTATATAAAAATATAATATATCCTTACCCATCTATACCAGGCTTACAGTAGCACTGTCCGGAAACTGGATGACAGGTGGCGTTGAAAGATCCTTCCGAGTTACAATTACAAGACTTGCAACCTTCTCCAGAACTTATGTCGTAGTAACCTTCCTAAATGAGAATAAAAAGTTATTAAATATTTATTTTAATGATTTTTTATACAAATATTATATATGTTTACTTTATTTAATATTATTAACTTTTAAGATTTTTATTAATAAAACGAAATAATATCGTTCATGTGAACATAAGAATTTAAATTTGACAATTATAGATATGTTTAATAAAATTTTAAATACAAATTTTGAATTTTTATTTTTTTATAATTTGTCAAAATAATTTACCTCGCATTTATCACAATTCTTTCCGATAACATGTGGACGGCAGGAACAGAAACCAGTGAGACCATCGCACTGTGGGGGACCTTCAGCACTCTCCAATGTACCCGCTTCGTGACACTGACACTGTTTACAATCACCCTTCTTTTTCTGATCAAGAGCATCGCCAAAGAATCCTTAAAAATAAAAAAAAGAAAAGTAAGTA
The DNA here is from genome assembly GCA_018230605.1 of Heliconius congener. NCBI lineage: Eukaryota > Metazoa > Arthropoda > Insecta > Lepidoptera > Nymphalidae > Heliconius > Heliconius congener. The sequence goes on along the minus strand of DWAO01000820.1, from coordinate 20,953 downwards.
TTATAGTACTTATGGCCCAAAAAGCTTAAAAAATAAATAATTTTGTGATACCATCATCATTTTCCGTGTTTCACGCGTTTTATAGTCATTGTGTTTACGGTAGCGAAAGTTCACGCCATACTTCCTCAACCAGAAACGCATATCTACATATTTAATTATAAGCCCTTCATCTAGTCAAACAGAACTTAAAGGGTTGAGTAAAACAGAACTTGTTACAATTGCATAAAATGAGACATCCCACTGGTGCGCCTTATCGACGTTATAGAGAAATTAAAATATAAAATATAAATCTTCTTCTTCCTGGCATTAATCCCGGCTATTTCCCAGGGTCTGCCTTCCTGCTCAACCTTCTGCACTTTGCACGGTCTTTAGCGTCCTCGGTGGTTAGACAATTGGCTCTCATGTCCTGTATCACGACATCCAACCAGCGCTTCCTTGGGCTCCAAAATATAAAATATAAGTATAACTCATATATACTAACCACTCAAACACTTGTCACAATGGTCACCGTCTGTATTGTAGATACATTTCAAACATTCTCCAGTAGTCCTGTTACAGTTGCCCACAGCGTTCGGGTCAACGTTACCGTTGCACTGACATTCCTCACACTCTTTGGGAGGACCAAACTGGCCGGTTGGATCACCGAAATGACCATCCGCGCAAACTTCACACCGTGGTCCTGGAAACGAAATGTAAATTAATTATGCTTATTTTCTTTTATCTTTCTATTTTTTTTTGTTCCTTTAACATTATTTGTTAGATAGACAAAAAATTGTATTCTTTCTGTTAATTTTCGAGATATATGAAAAATATAATTAAAATCAATCCCATATCAATTGTGTTGCACTTTGCCATCAAAAATTAATAATAAAAATTTCAAAATTGTTTTTCATTTAAGATAACTCAAGTTGTACAAAAATCAATCAAACATAAACAAAAAACAGACAACGTGACTCACCAGCGTAACCAACCGGGCAGTCGGTACAAACGATGCTTTGATCCATCAACTGAATACACCCACTGTCCTTGGGGCAGGGGCAGGGTTTACAGTCGTCTGGCGTCCCCGCTATGGCGTTTCCATAGAAACCCTTTGCGCACAGTTCACAATTACTTCCTGTTGTGTTGTGCTTGCAGATACAAAAACCTGAAAATATTGCATTTGTTTTTTAATTAAGGTGACTTTTATAAAATATATAGAAAAACAAACAAATGCCATAGTAGATCAATTAATTTAGAAAGATACTAAAATATTATTGCGAATTTATTAAAATATTTGTATTAAGCAAAACAAAACAAGTTTATGACTAAAAATTTAAATAATTATGACTTTATTATTCTTTTATTTTATTACATATAAATACAAGTCAGAGCATTGCTAGATTTACATTAATTGTATAGAACGAGAGTAGTGTATTATATAGTAGTAAAGTTACATCTATGAAACCAAATTTATGAAGAAATATTGATTACCTGTTGCAGTATCGCAAATATGAGCGTGGCCATTGCAATCACAAGGTATGCAAGCGGAGTACGGCCCTCCATTGGCAGGTTCATGTTTGAAGCCAGGAGCGCACTCCTCACAGTAATCCCCGACATAAGCCTTCGGACAAGAGCATTTCTCAACCCAGTTGGCAGGAGCAGACCCCTTTTCTCTTCCAATCTTAGCGGTATCTAATTTGAAATTCATTAAGTATGCTTGACCATTTTTGTTGTAAGTTCCTCTAATTTTAATAGCAGTTAAGTTCTGGAGAATTGACATGAATTCAAAATTGGATAGGGTCGGTGTCCACCCGTATCTTGGATCTTCGTGAAGTCTAAACTTATATTCTTGGGCCTGAAATTAGTAGAAATTATAAGAACGTAAAGAACATAAAACAAAAACCACCACTTCTTTAGCAAACATAAATAAATACAATCGCATTATTATTTTCGCAGCTGCAATTTCTTCGCATTTTTTATATCTATCGCTTGCTAATTTAAAATTTATATACGTACTTGATCAGAAGGTTCCGGATTATTTTGACCATAAATATTCATCGATATTGAAGTTCGGGCACCCTCTAAGATAATATCTTGTGAAGATGGATACCCTCTGGTCTCTCCAAGGCGTAAAGTGAATTTTAAGTCATGGTTGTAAGAAGGCCTTTGATCGCCCAAAAATTGACTTGATGCCACAAAATATACTATTTCAGACTCCTTCGATGCAACAGCTAAGGAAATTAAATATATATTATTATTTTAATTGATCATTACAAATATTTAAGAAATGATATCAACCATCAGTAAAACAACAATAGATTACAGCTCACCTATATTTTGAGTATTTGCGTTAAACATTAGTTGAGCAGTCTTGTGATCACCGTCCTCTGCAGACCATTTTTCAGCGTCTCTTATGAAATGGGCACTCAGCTCATGAGCTTGATACTTTGGTGCTGAACTACATTGCGATGAATGCCCAAAGCAGAAGCATGGTGTACATCCAAACTCATTTTCAATGTCCAAATTGAAGAAGCCAGGTTTACATCTTAAAAATATAAAAAAATACAATTTTTTGTCTTATGTGCATATGTGTATAACGCAAACATATGAAAAATAAACAAAATTTCAATATATTAATAATTAACACGAAAAAATTGTGTTAATAAATAAACTATTTTATAACAAAATCTGTGATGTACTACTCACTCTCTACACTGTCTACCTTCCACGTTCTGCTTACAAAGGCACACTCCAGTTTCAGGGTCGCACTGGGGGGAGTTGCCGTACGATCCGAACTCGTTACAGTTGCACGGCTTACAGCCTTGGGTAGTGAACTCGTAGTGGTTCGGAGCGCAAACGTCACACTTATCGCCGGTCACTCCTGGTTTGCATTGACACTTCCCTTCGGCGTTACACTGGAGACTGCGTGAACCTTTACAAATGTGGTCGTTTTATTGATGAAAGTATCAAATTTATGTCTCACCTACAGATTGTATCTTTATCTTTTTTATGAGAAATTATTATTACAATCATCAGAGAAAACGGCGCCACAGACCAGACGTCCATTCGCCACAGAAATTAAAAAGTACAATATTAGGAAATATTCTAGTTAACTAAACATAACCCAAAACTACGTGATTTCTTACCAGTAGGGTTACAATTGCAAGGCATGCATATATCTTGTGTTCCTTGGAAGAAGTTCTCTTTGCATCGTTCACAATTAGCGCCATCCCTGTTTTCGGCGCAGTCGATACAGTGTCCGCCGTGACCGGTGCGCTCGTACAGGTCTTTGTCGAAGTAGCATTTGTTGGAAAAGCCGTTACAATTACATGCTGTAAACAAATTCAGAATGTGGAAATGTTTTAAAAATCTACTGCAACGTAGCGCTAGCCTCATTGGAATTAAGTTTCAATCAAACTTAATTTTCCATTATATTACTTTTACATTTTCATAAAATTACAAACATCGAACAACCTTATTTTTATGGGTTCTATTCAAATGAAATATATTCCGCAATCGCTGGCATGAAATGAAAACAGTTTCAAATATATGTACATTTTTAGCTTCCAAATCCAAAAAAAAAATCACATCCCAAGTCAAAATAAAGTAAATAAAATAAAATAAATTTAAATAAATGTAGTTATTAGTCATAATAGACTTATTTTAAATTCAGGCATAATTACAATATTTTCGTATTTTCCTCACGACCTACTTTATACAAAAAGTCAAACAATCGACCTTATAAATCTTCTATATCGAAATTTAAATTATAAATATTATAAAATCTATGAATAAATAACATCAAAGGATCTTATCTTAGCGAAGCTCTAGCGCCTCTGGCAGAATTTGTATTAAATGAAATATTTCGCCATGACTGGATGTAAATGTATGTATACGAATATTATATAGTTTAATTGATTATAATAGTTAATTTTATCGATTAAGTGCAGTTTCAAAAGCTATTAAGTTCTAAAATAGATTTTCTACTAATGTATAAGTTTACGCTTACAGATCAAAGCTTGTTTACCGTTATCCGAACATACATAAATCACCATTATATAAAAATATCGCAATCGCTTTCAATAAAAAAGTCAATAAAATTTGATCAATAAATCTTACCCTTGCATTCGTGCACGTTAGTGGGCGACGCGCGTCCCCACGGCGCGTCGTTGTAGAAATCTAGGCACTTCTCGCACTCGCGGCCCGCGGTGTTGTGTTCACATCTGTTTTAATCATTGTTATGTTTGAGTTTATAATTGCTAACCAGACTATATCTAATATTTGCGTTAATGTTAATGTATATCTCTGCACTTCATTTTATGTATAAATGTTATGTAGGAAGAAAAGTTTGATCCATTTACTAAAGAGTGCAATTCATCAAATCAGACTAAAACAGCTACTATTATCATTTAATATAGTTTTAGGTCAAAAACATAGATATATTATTGTGACAATTCATTACGCCTTAAATAGATAAAATGAAAAACAATTCGACCCAAAAACAAAAAAAAATGACATTTTATATAAATCTGACCTGCAGTATCGAGCTCTGGAACCATCAGCGAGTTCCTGCGTATCACAGACGGAAGCATGGCCGTTACACTTGCAGCGAGCACCGACTGCTACGTCGGCGATGGCGTACCAGTACGACTGTAGCACTTGGAGATCACCGAATATCTCATCTCCGAATGTGTTCAAGCGATCTAGAGATATACGTAAGTCTGTCGCTGTTACCCATTCCTAGAAATGTTCAAATAGTCTATTATATTATGAGTTGTTGTAGATGAAAGAGGAGTGACAGTTTACTCTAAGTTAATTTGTTAGTAAACAAAAATAATTGAACGTCTTCTATTAGTTAACAAAAATATCTATCGTAAGCTTAATCAAATCAAATAATTTTCTAGATGATCAAAATAACTAATTATATGTTTTTGCTATATTTTATTACTAATCGAATAATATAGAAAAGAACATTTAATTATGATCAATTGATCAACCCGTTTACATTCAAATATTTAGTATTACAAACTGTAATAAAAGATAAAAAGAAACCAACCTGTAATTCCGGGCTATTGTCGAAAGTGTACGCAGAAGGTCTTCCTTCGAGCGTAGAAAATAATACATTTCCACCGGAGAGAGGAGAAATATCAGAATACTCGCTAGTACATAGTGCTCTAGTTTCTGCACCGAGCTCGGCCGCGCGTTGCTCTTGCACTCCGTACGTGTCTCGACATGATGCACTGATAAATGCACGGTGTTAAATGGGTCTTGCCAGAATGGTACAAAATAATGATTTCTTTATTAGGGTAAGTGAACTTGAACTATGTAAATTTCTTAACTAAATTATACTTATTTCTAATTGCGAAAATCCTCCAACATATGTGTTAAGCTACTGTATGAGTTATTAATTTAATTACTAAAAAACTATAGAAAAAAAGTTAGTTTGTTTGTCTAGTAATTAGTGAATTTATTTGCTGTCTGGATATTGACTTATATGAAGGACAGTTGTGTGAATGTAATATAAAAATGTTTATTTGTTATTAAATAAATAATATATAGATGTATTAAAAATATGAAATAATGATTAATTTAATCTTTCAAAATTTGTATTATATTCGATGATCATGACAACTCTGTGTTTTCTAAAAACGGAAAACTTCGATAAACATAATTGACAAACCCGATGCTATACTCGTATATATAAATATATCATTATCACAAACTCTTTAGTGGGTCGTCGTATTTTAAAAATAAATATAAGGTTACTGATAATAAATTATGTTAGTGGATCTTTATTTTTTTATTAATATTTATATCCTTCTGCATATTACCTACTGGATTCGTGATCATATGTAGGAAGCGAAAATATTGTTAATAAAACATTCCCTGGTGTAGAGACAGTCTAGTATAGAGTATTCTTGAACTGCGTCACTTTTTTAACAGCCACACGCTTTCAAACATAGCTGGGTAGACAGAGGAAATCTAGTGTTATATCACTATGTTCTTAACATTCTGCCCAACTTTCGAAAAATTGCGTGTTGAGTAGTGGAACTCAAGTTCTTTAACAACTTACCTGAAATACTGATACGGCTCCCAGTCAGACTCTTCACTGGTTTTCTTGTAGATTGCGAAACTTTGTGGTCGTGGTGAGTAAAATACAATTCGTACGTATGTTATATCATATGCTTTACCTATAAAAAAAGGTACTCTATAGCCCACACCTTTACATTTATATACTTTCACAAGATAGTATTCTAGTGAGAGTATATTATACGTAACGTGCCCCTCACACAGCTATACTCAGATATATCAATTATTAGTATTTATTCATTTAACTGTCATAAATATATAGTTATCATTTAATTATCACAATTATATATTTAAAAAATCACTTCCATGCTGTATTCCGCATATAGCGGGGTGTCAGTGTGTTAAGACTCTCCGTACCTCACTTTCCGCCCAATTTTTCGACGTATTGAATGTTGAATTACGGAATTCGACGCTACGTTTTTGCCTTGGTGATAGAGTGAAAAAATAAAAATACTAATAAATATTAATTCATTCTGCCGAGTGGCGATCAAACCCACAACCGTCGCGTTACAGCAAGTCTTATGTCCCTGCGCCACTACGGCGTATTTATTAATTTAGATATTTAATAATTACTAAATAAGCTGACGCTTACCTAAATGTAGCGTCAAGTTTACTTGATGTGGATATTGCACTTGTTCCCGCATAGTCTCTGATTGCCACCACGTCTGGTTGTCCTGTTCGTAGTGCAAGTCGGTTAGGTAGTAGCTGGAGAACTGACCCGGTTGACAGTAGTCGCAGGATCTAAGCAAAGTTTACAAGGAAATATACATTTCATCACCCATATAAATTCTATATATATACATATGTACGTATAGCACAATAGTATCTATACTTTTTATCGTTCTGAATACTTAATATAAAAGATTTGTATGAAGCTATGAAATCATGAAAAAAAAATTATAGTAGCCAAAAATATGCCATAAACAAATTATATATATTCTTTATCGACAAGACTATTTCTATTATTATTGGAAAGGTAAATAAACAAAATATATTTCCATTTCTTCGCTCTGGTGTCGAGGACAAGCGCGGCGTTGAATTCTGCCACTCAACACGCAATGAATACGGCAGAAAGTGGGGAAGGGAGTGCCTTAACACTAGGTTCCCTCTGCCTACCCTGCAATGTGCAGGATACAGCGTGAAGCTGATTTATTTATAAAAAAATAATGGAAAAACTGGTTACTTTGCTACACAGTTTTGCAAAATAAAAAAAAATAAGAAAATGATCTAGTATTATTGAATTTACCGTGTCGAAGTACCGGCTGAGGTCTGGATACAAAACATCTTCATGCCGTTGTCACCGCACGTGTTCGTCGCCTCCATTTGTACCATATACGCTGCGTTTTCGAACTCAGGTATACATCGCTGGAAATTATATTTTATTAGTTTGTCATCACCTTAACCTTGAAATTATTTTAAAATATTTTCACTTTCTCGCTATGGTAACGAGGTAAAGCGTGGCGTTGAGATTCGCCAATCAATCAAAAATGTTTCAAGAATTGGGGAACGAAGTGTCTTAGTACCAGGTTGCCAGGTTCTCTCTGCCTCTATGTGCGAGAGAAAGCGTGCAGCCAACAAAGAAGCTAAAATAACATATTCTTTCAGTTTCCCTCAAAAATGGATGTTGAATCCACTAGCTCAGTCTACAAATATGTCAAGATAGGTTTCAAATCTTTTATTATGACACTTATTTTAGTTTTACGCTGTATCTTGTCTATAGTAAGATAGAAAGAGAGAACAGATTGTCAAAATACTCCATTCCCTCCGCCCCACTCACGGTCGAGACATTTTGTGTTGAGTGGCAGAACATAACGCCGCACATTGTCTTCTTACCAGAGCGAAAAACAGAAAATAGTTCATTTCTCCTAGTGTAAATCAAACTCAATCATCGCATTTACAAACAAACGCTGTGCCACTTCGCCTCGACGGCCTCTTATAATTTCAATGATACTTATTAATACGTTTATTGATGAAAATTCTTCGCACCTTTGATATAAAATAAACATAATAAAATTCAAAAAACAATACGGAAACGTGTTTACGACTCATCCCAGATGGTGATTTTGCCGCCAAAATAGTTACTCTATATATAGTGGAGGCAGGACGTTCACACCGCCATAGTTCCTTACGCCCGTACCGACTGTTACGATGCCCATTAAAATCGAGAATAGTTGTGGATATTTCATAATATCTATTGTAAAATGCATTTGTAAATAGGACAAATAGTTGTTTTTATATTGCTTTGTAAATTATATTATATTTATTTTTTGTAGTTAATATAAACATATATATATATTTCTTCTATTCTTATTACTCATCATATTCATCATGCATCACATCACACTAAACAAAAAAAAGTAGCCAAATATAATATGTACATGTAGCTGCCGTCAATTACAATTTGTATACCGCACGACTTTCGACGACTATCGACCTAGCGCTAAAGTTGGTCATTGCGGAAATAAACTTTGAAATTCACTTGAAGGATTAGTGTATTGCATATTGTTATAACAGATTTGTTTCCCAGTAAATCAAATAACGTTATATTTGATTTCGATAGATCAAAATGATAGTTATAAAAATCTTATCTAGACAATATATGCTATACTATAATATGAAATATATAATAATTTCTATAATATTGGCTTGCCACCTTGTACGCTTAAGATAGATTTACTGTAGGTAATACGCCAGTGTATTTTGAACCCGGTGAACGAGAAACGAGCGGGTAATGCTTAGGCGGAACGGATTCCTTTTAAATAAAATAGGTTTACATTTCTATCAACAAAGAGTTTTGTATTTTCTATTTACTTCGCTCCGCTCCCTAAATCTGAGCGAGTTCAGTTGAATTCTTTCTGCTCGCTCGGTCCTTTCCGCCCGACTAATTATTGGTGAAAATATTAGGACGCAGTTTGCTCTTGCGAGTTCAACGTAGTCCTTAATGGGCCCGCTTCGCTTGTGCTGGAAACCGAGCTTTAAACTAGGATACGAAAATTACATTTCACTATGTATATTTTACAATTACAATTTTATGATAGTTTCGTTATAATAATAATAATAATCAATAAACAAAAAAAATAAACGAAACATATCTTTTAATAAAAAATTTGCAAATTCTTTGTGAATTTAATAAAAAACTAGTAAATTAGAACTCTACATTATATCTGGTTACAACGGATGTGGTGATAAGCCCGTTCCGTTGGCCCCTGATAACAAAACATTAGGCTGCGAGAGTAAATGAACTCATTACAATATCAATTGACTTACAACATTTCGTCGATAACCTTTAGATAATCTGTCTAAAAAGACCCGTTACCAACTTGTCGTATACGTTTTTTTTTTGTTATCATAAAAAAATATACTTTGAATGAACATATTTAGAATATTTTATCTTGAAGATGTTTGGAATTCTTAATTTTATTACACCTAGAGGTAGCTGGTTGTATTGAGTATAATATAACAATTCAGTCATTATTCTATCTTACATGCTCAATATGAAACAGCAAAATGTATTATTGGTTAATTAAATAAAAAAAAACATTAAAAATTATGGCTCCAAACAAAAAAAAATAACTTGAAACAATATATTAAATTGTAACATCCATATGCATCCACATAAAAAATAGAAGGCAATAAATCAAACAATAAACAGTAAATATTTAATATATATTATATGTTTAATTATATATAAAATATACTTGTATAAACTACATATGAATGAATCATAGAAGAATCGCTCAAAATGGAAAGGCTTTGATTCCAGTCGAGCATAGATTAAACAGCGGTGGACATGTCAAAATTGACAGAAACAAAAAGTTTAAAAGCTCTTTTTAATACTTACTTGGGGTTGTCCATCGTTGTTGTAGCACGAGGCAAGTTTCTGTGACCCTATCCTGGGTGTGTGATAGTAATCCTGTGCAAAAGTAATGGACATGAACGTTAGAAAGTATGTATAAATTGTTGTAAATGGTCGCGCCATTTTGTGAGAGCGCGTGCAGCTAGCGTCGACGCGCCTCTGGTCGACCGAGCACTGACGCTCCGCTCGTTTCACAACACTACGCCAAAGAATATTTGAATGCTCTGAGTCATATGGTGTTGTCTCTCAGAGGACAGATGAGTTGGCTACATTTAATATTGTTGAAATAGAACCGTATTGACAGTTAAATAGTTTTTTTCTTTTCTGCCAATTTTTTTTATTGTAATGTTCTTCAAAATACATAGTTCAAGCAAATTAGGTCGATTTTTGTCACATATACGTCTTGTTTTCAGTCAAAGCTAAATTGAGATTTTTTTACACATAATATAATTTAATAAGAATAAACATTTCTTTCGCTATATTTATTCGATATAAACCACAAATAAAATATGTTCAATAACAGTATATTTTAAATGTACATTACTTGTTTTAACCAGTTTACCAATACAACATAATCTTTGTGCGTTGGCGGAACACATTTCTAAGCGCGCTGTGGCCTCATAGCGACCGTTTTTTGTGAACGAACCTGAAAAGATCAGAGCTTTTGTTTTCTATCAAAACCCACCATGTGCGGTCGTTCATGGGAGAAATATATAAAAAAAAGTTATCCTAATCTGTTAATTTAACTAAAATGCTAACAATATTTATTTAATTTCAAAAATACAAATTTTATTTGAAATTAAAAAATATTACATTCAAATTTAAAATGCATTAATATCACTTTATAGAGAAAAAAAAATCCTATAGATATTCTGAATATTTCTTGTATACGCGATTCCGATTACTGTGCATCCACAGTGCTGACGCAGACGAGTGCATTAGGTCACTGTATAGCTCTGTCTCTCTCTTGCCGTTGACTGTCTCACTCGCACTAGGGCTCTATAATCACTTGGATACCTTACCTGACCCCCTCGGACGCGAGTCAACCTTTAATTAAAACCAGCGTAGAAGAAACTTTCTTCACGAATTTTGGTAATTTTATCTAATATTTTATTATAGTGCATGAAATATTAAAATGATATTTTTTTATATAATAATATTATTTTGATATAGTAAAAATAAAAGCAACATATATGTAAGAGAAATATTAATATTTTTTTATCTTGTCTTGTACGGCGCGAGGTATGCAAAGACACTACTTCACACTTCTTCTAACGAAACCAGAACTATGATAAGATTCAAAACAAAATGATTTACCCATATGCGAATTTATCCCACAGTCTACGCCAGCGCAGCCAGTTACTTCCCAATTACTTATTCTTAATAATGACTTTCTAATCTATCTAATTGTGATCTAATTGTGATCTTTTCTTCGAAAGCTATAAAATAAAGTAAATGACGGCTGACGGCGACGTTTGTGAGTTCGATGAAAATATAAATAAATAACAATTCATTCCCACTCGAGGGAATCAATGATTATTTATTTATATTTTCATTTCTTCCATCTAAAACTATGGCTAAAAAGCCTTGCATTGAGTCCTGCCATTCAACTCGCAATGGCTTGAATAATTCGAAGAACGGAATATTAACACACTCCGTTACCCACTTTTCGTTTCCCTCTGCCTACCGATACAACGTGAAGCTGAAGCTCTTATATAAATAACGATTTTAATTTGTTTAAAGATTAATTCTCACTTATTTGCTTACATAATTTGGTATTTCGTTATTCTGCCCTTATATGCAAAGGTGACAAATGATAAAGCCAGACCATTGTGAATGGGAGATCGGGTTCAAATCCCCACAATCTTAACTCCCTTAAAAAAACATAAGATAGACATGAAAATTCACTATTTGTTTCACTATTTGCAAAAACATAGCTACGGCTTAGTTTACTGTACAAAAAATTATATTATTAATTACGTTTAACATGTGGCGGACATCTGGAAACTTCTTGGAATACATAAAATGTTATTATATTAAATTAGTCCTTAGTTTTAGGGTATACTTGCGAAGATCATATGAAGGTCGCTTCGTTTTATAACCACTGAAATATGTTTTGGTAAGATGTATAAAATAATTTACACTAATAATATCAAGAGAAAAATTAAATGTATGTGTTGCATGTTCATTACAAGCGTGTAACAGAGAGTATTTTGTCATAATCGGAGAAAACTATTATAGATATGATAAAAACTAAGAAAAAATAAACTAAACTCGGTTCACGCTGTATCCCTTGTTGGTCAGAGAGGATGGAGCACGCTACGGTCTTTGCACACCTCTTTCCAGTAAAATTATCCATTAAAAAGCGTGAGGACCTTCCAGAGGTCCTCATGCTTTTTACGTGACCTTCCTCCAGTATCTTTAATACTGTGTGTCGAAGGTCAACCGAGGTCCCTCTACTCACCGTTCACTTTTATGTCATAAATATTTTTGCCATTCTTTCATCACTCATTCGTTCGATGAGCCCCAACCAGCTGCGCACGTTCTTTCTCATTCTCACCGTGACATCCTCGCTAGATCCTGCCATTCTATATATATTTTCATTGCGGTTTGGTTTGGAGGTAACTCTGCATACCTACCCCACGAAGTAATCGCATCTCCACAGTATTCACCTTTCTTTCATTCTTCTTCTGTAATACACACGTTTCGCTACCGTATAATAGTGTCGATAAAACGAAACTGCATTGTGTACGGTTAAACGTGCAGCTGTTTTGACATTGCGCCGTCTCATCAACGCAGCTTAGGCACCGTTAACTCTATTATCGGTAGCAATACGCCTTTCCACATCTATTTCGTATCATCCATCTCTACTGAACATATTTCAAAATTGGCTGCAACGTTCCATCCGCCGCGTGTAACTCAGGAGAGCGCACTGACAGGGTGGCGACGCGCAACACTGCGTCCCAGCTGGTGAGTTAAGTGGCGAAGAGTGCGGCGTTGCCACCGCCACCCAACACGTCATGTCCGGAACGGTGGGAGGTGGAGGACGATGCTACAAACTGGTATGGTAAATTAAAATGGGTAAGCAAAAATAAAGAAACAAAGCAGCATAACTGTATACGCGATTCATATCTCAATATCTTTCTATCTCCATCCGTCCACATTACTTCTACTGCTAACTACTACAACTACTACAACTAGCTACTACTACTACTAACTAGCTTTTATCTGAGCTTCACTCTCATAATGAATTGCAAATAAACAAAACTTGTTGTAAAGCAAAATAAATGACAATATATTATACAATTTATACATTATAAGTACCAAAAGTAACTCTGATTGCGAAGTAACTCTGAGTGAAACGATTTACGGTATGTAATACCTTCCCCGATAAATATTACGTACTATTCAATACAAAAAAATCGAACCAGCAGTTCCTGAGATTCCTGAGATTAGCAAACAAATTCTTTAGCTTTATAATATTAGTATAGATTAATATAGATATGTGAATATTTTGGAAGCTTACCTCACTGATAAAGTAAGACCTAATTTTAAGCTAAGCGGAAGCAAATTTTGTAACAAAATGTGTCGGAGAGCAAGGAAAGATAACAGAGTTCAAAGAACTGAACTGATGTAGGAAAGTGGATGAACTTTAATCAAGTACGTAAGTATTATATATTATAAAATTGTCTTGATGCCTTCATTGTTTCTGATTTTTTATTTATCATTTTAAAAAATAAAATAAAATGTTGAGTTTACTGTATAAGTGTAATATGTGTAGTTTACTGTATAAGTGTAATACTGGTAGTAGTTTTTTGTAAATATAAAATTACATTAGACTGTTTCCAATCTTGATGAAAATATGTGAAAGGTGAGTTGCTTAAAAAATTAAATAAAATATAAATCCTTATCTCAGACGACCAGATCCCTGTACATAATCATGCTTACAGTTAAAGTAAAAGTGTTTAAGAAAAAACTTTATACTATTAACTTGCTATTCTCATTACAAATGAAATTATATTTAGTAAGAAAAATAAACACAAAAAAATTTGAATAAAGCAGTTTCACGCTGTATCCCAGCAGGATATGCAGAGTGCTAAGACACTCCGTTTCCCACTTTCTGAACTCTGGAGACAGGCAATTTCAGAAGCAAGAGAAAAAAGAAGAAATGAAAATATAAATTAGAATAAATATTTAAGAAAATTAACAATATTTATTATATTTATGGCATTTTGCACTCCGTAAAGATATAAGTTAGTTTTACATTTATTGTAGACATTTGATGTTAGCTGAAGAAACTCGATACATTAATATGAAATAGAGCGCAAAAGAAAAAAAATAAACATTGGCTCGTATTAAAATCCAATCCACATCCATCACATCACAATCACTAATATGTCATATCATAACGGCTTTCTAAATTCTCGAATTCGAAGGGGAATTCCCTTAAGTATATCATTTAATGCAAGTTCGCTATATCTATATGTGTACTGCCAAAGTACTTGTTATACAAGATCCATATCGTAACATTGAAATAATAAAATCCCTTAACAATAAGATCAATTTGCTACCATCAAATATTATTTTCACTAATATAATCAATTAACTGCTGTGTCGCCTGTATAAAATCGCAGGGGCACTCCAGGGAGTGAGAAGGAGTGTTAAAAAAAAAACAAAGTGCTTGTTAGAATAATTTTATTACGTATAACAGACTAATCAAATAAAGTGACTTCATATCACTATGGGGCGCAATGTTTGTTCATTGCAGTGTAGTTTTATAGACACACTCTTACATATCGTACTTGTAGCGTATACAATAATAGGTAATAATATGTAATAGGGTAGGCGAAAGAAATCTAGTGTTAAGTATTCTTCTTTCCGCCTAATTTTACAAGATATTAGGTGTTGATTGGCGGAGTTCAACGCCGCATATTTTCTTACCAGAGCGAGCAAATGAAAATATTTACATAATCATATTTTATCAAAACTCAAAGGTCATGTTTTCCACTCAACTTAACAAACATTCTATAGTATATCTAAAAAAAAATTATAATAACATATTTTCTCATGTATTATATATTTTATTTAAATATTAAATAAATTTTATAGACACATATTTTTTTGGCTAAAATTATTACATATATAATTCACGTAATATTTAATACTTATTTATATCACCAAGGTCATAAAGCTCGTGATATCTCATATTTAACACAAAACTAGCCTGTGTAAATTACAATTTTTATCAATCATAATTCTCAACAATATAACTATGATTTTAAATAAATATCGATATATTTAAGTATAATAGTATTATCTTAAAAGAAACATATTTGTAACTATAAATATATTAAAAAACCTGTCAAGCGCGTGTCGGACTTGCCCATTGAAGGTTACGTATCAATTTCAGGATTATAGGTCACCGGTTTTTGATGACGCGGTGAATAAAGTTGACACATTTAATTATTGAGCGTTTGTTCTCGTGTTATACGAAATAAACTATAAATATGAGCTTGTAATATTTTGTTCTATAACATATCTTTAAATATTTACGGTTCGAATGTCTTCCTTTATTTACTTGCAAGTCCCTAATCGTTCCAAATTTCATAACTGTAGGTCCACGGGAAATAACCTTTAGGCCTATAGTTTTTAATTACAAGGCGACTTTGATAAATGCTCGTATCTTGACTTAGAAGCATGACTTATTCCGTGCTCCAAGAAAGAATGCTCTTGACAGACAGACAACAAATTGTAATATGGGGGTAAATAAGGGTTCGTTTTTTCCTTTTAAAGTACGGAACTCTAGAAATTCTGTTCTTGGTCACGTAATTTTCTAAATATTCATTTTAATTAAGGACAAAGTGAGAAATATACAAAATTATCGAAATGACAAAAAACTTGAAGCTTGTATTAGTTCACAAATAAAATTATTTTACAGTAGTCTATCTATAAATACCAAACGAAGGCAAAATTTCTATTACCCTACTATTACTTATTACATGAAGTAGTAGACTGCAACAGATAAAGCAAAGCAACGGAATGTAATTTATTATAATTTAACAATATTAAAATTGTAGAGTTAGAGCGAAAAAAAATCTGAACATAAAAAATATTAGAACAACTTGTTTTATTGTAGAGGCCATCGTGGCTCAGAGTGTGACTGTAACGCCACGGTTGTGGGTCCAATTCCCACTAGATGGAATGGATTATTATTTATTAATATTTTCTTTTCCTTGCTCAAGCATTAAGGCAATAACCCGGCGTTGAGTTTTATCACTCAACACGTAATGCCTCGCAAGTGGGAAACGGAGTGTCTAAATAATAGGTTCCTTTTGCCTTCTGCCTTCTTCTTAGATTTACCCATTCATACATCCACCGCTCCAGGAAAGACAGAGAAAACCTGGGAACCAAGTGCTAACACACTCTGTTAATTTATAAACTTTCGTTGTCCACTTTCCGCCGAATTCTGGAGGCATTGCGTGGTATTTATACAATAATCATAATAAATTCCAAATGGAATCGCATATTATGGAATTGCATCGACTACTAAAAATACAAAAAGAAATATATTTTTTTAATATAGCACTAATTTAATTTCCTTTCTATCTTACCCATGTACAAGTATAGATACAGGAGGTGTAAAGTGACCTGCGTTGTCTCACCCCTTTTGACAGCCCACCTCTGCGCAGTGTTTTTCTCTAATTAGTATTTGGCACTGAACAAAACAGCATAACCTTTATATTTATTATTTAGAATTTAATTTAACCAATGTGTGTCTGTTACATTATTTTTATTATCATATTGAATTAATGTTAATGAAATAAGTTTCATTTGTCTTCGACCACAATATCAGTGAAGCTAGAGGATGGTCACAAAAGCACGAGGTCCTCCTGAATGGCATGGATGAAGAGCTTGATGATGGTGGACAAAGCGAAAGAAGTATGTAAATACCGTACTGTTTGTCTCTGGCTACATCGGTAGATCGGTAGGTTATAAAATACATGAAGCTAAAAAAACATAGTAGCGAGACAAGTAGAAAATATAGTATCAGTTTCCATCTACTAATCTTCTATATGTAAAATTAATGAACATTTAATTATATACTAGAAACACGACAACGTTTAATACTTTTAGTGTTATTAGAGCATAACAATACCATGTTATAGTAATTACAACAAAATAACCACTTTGAAGGTATTCTGTTAATTCGAGTGACTTTCTAATGAAGTTCAGTGGGTTAGGACATTTTCCCTATAGACTGAATGGGCACGCAACATTGAGGATAACCCCAGTCATTGTCAACGTCTAATGGTGTTCGGTACAGACATGGATTCTAAGGTAAGCCTTTTATGGGACGACGTGTGCATATCCTATGTATAGTATTAAATATTCTTACAAATAGGTGTTGTTTAATATTATTTAAATTAAAGATAGATAACTCTTAAATTAACTGTTTTATAAGTTAAAACCCAAAACCCGTTTAGCAATGCTACGACTGCATCAATTTTAAACGTCAATTTTAATAACTTTTTTTTAATACAAGAGTCTGGGAAGAATTATTAACATTATACTAATATTGTGATTATTAAAAAAAGTGTTTTTTATTATATTTGTACCTTTTTGAGAGATATTGCGGGTTCAGTGGCGGAACTGCACGCCGCATTTTATCTTCTTATCAGAGCCAGGTCATTACATAATTAATTCGTCCGAGTGGTAACTGAACCCAATGCTATCGCATTTATAGTCAGATGCTTTGTCACTGTGCCACAACGGCCTCGATGTCTAATACTAATATTTTTTTGTAAGAGCAAGGAAAAAGGAATATTGAAGCTGGACCCTCGGCAACGTTCAGGCGCTGATGCTAAGTCAGAACTGACACCTCAGGTATGTATATATATATAAAATTATTTTGGAAAACAAATAAAAAAATGACAAACAATTATTCTATGTTATTGTTCCACTACACATGTTGGTCGTACATTTGAAATCCCTCCACCTGTTCTTAAAATTTCCGATCTGGACGCATAAAAGCGGAGTTGGTTTGATTAAAAAGAAGAAGAAAATGATGAACCTTTTCTGCTGCGATGTTACATATCAAATTAGAGTCAGTGAGTGTCGCGGCCAGTCGCGGTATGGGGGCACAAGTGTGTGTGCGACTGTAAACGCAACAGTTCGAGTCCCTCTCGAGCAACACTCGATGAAATGAAATATTTAAAATTTTCCTTTTCTCGCTCTGGTAATGTGGCAAAGCGTGGCGTTGATTTCTGCCACTCAAAACGCAATTTGGCAGAGGAACGGAAATTTGTTAATGGGGAAGGAGTGCCAAGCTATTTCGGAATAAAACGTGAGATTAAAAAACATAGATTGGAAAACGGTGTGTCTTAACACTCCTCTCACACTCTCTATCTATCTCTCTCTGTCTCTGCAACCAATATACAATATGTAGGAAAAATTTACAATTTATAAAAACTATATATTAGTTCAACGGTCCAGTACGTTCTTGTTGTATACCAATAACATTGTTCAAATAAGAAGTGTGAACCGACTCACTAATACTAATAAAATGTTTAATTGAATGATGGCATGCCCTACATTTCCACTTATGCGACCAGAGAGAAATGTTAAAGAATTTAAAATATATCATAATAGAAAAAGATGGAGAAAACGAAATTTGCGTATATAATAGTATTTTTTGGGTCACATGGTTGCTTTTTTATGATTTTTATTTATTTTTACTCTTATCCTGTCACTTGTCTATTGTCATCACAATATAATATAACACACGCCGTTTACGAAATTATGAAGCGAGAAAATCAAAATAATAAATATCACAAAACATAACCTTCTAAATTGTTGACAGAACGAGTGAAGCATTATGATAGTGAATGAATAATTTTTACAACATTTTTTATAAATACCTACTGTATCGATACTACTGTAAACAATATTTATTTTTCTAGCTCCACACTGTATTTCGCATATAGCAGGGACCGGAACGCTTTACCCATCAATATTCCAGACATGGTCTTTTGACCTAACGTCACATTTTTTTTATACTCAGAAATATAATTTTTTATATTTTTCGCGGTTAAGTTCCAATACATAGCACACAATGCATTCAGAGTGCGGCGGAAAGTGGAGAACGGAGTGTGTTATCACTAGGTTCCCATGTTCCCTCTGCCTACTCTACATAGATACAGGATAAAGATTAGCTTTAAAAAAAAATAAAAAAAAATAAAAAAAAGCTAATAAAAAAGATATAACGCTGGTCTTCCGCATCCTTTGATTAAAAGCTTTCTCTTTATAATATACCTACAGAACACATTCATGTCATGTTCTCTACTTTTCGGAAAAATTAAATATTTTTATCACTGTATATTACAGTATATTTATATTACAGTACCGGTGTTAATTTTTAGTGTCTAAGTAGACAAAGATTTTAGTCTTTTTTTGATTGTATAAGTATACAATCAAAAAAAGACCACAGAAAAATTACACAAATTAGATTAAAGTGTTATTCGTTATAATTATCATACTCTAATAAATAATACACATCAAATGCTTTTTAATATCAAAATTCTAATAAAACTTTATATTACCAATTATAGATCACGTTTCCTTTTGTTCGTGAAAAATCACCTCTTAATTATTACACGGCGCGCTATAAAAAGAGGGATTAGGGAGGTGCTAGTTAATGGAATGAGCTACAGGGTTGCGTATCAAATTACCAATTTGTTCAGATTTCCATAGCTTTTAGTCCATCGCCCATTTTAATTGTCTATAGATTTACTTTAACCCATTAACGAAGGCGTTGTCGACTGTTTACACCTATTTTTACCTAAAATTACTGTAGCTATCTCTTTGATAGAGGCGTGTAGAGTCACTTTAATTTTATATAATAAAACAAAATTTAATTAACCTATATTTATATTTTTACTATAATATGATTTTTTTGAATTGTGTCGAATATATTAAAGATATCAACCCTGAATGAATAGTTAATCTGAATCAACAATTAGTGGTCAGACACTGGCGTTAAAAGACTGACGGTTCTCTATCACGGCACTCAAGGTGTGTTCTACTTTGAGGAATGCCTTTTATAAATTTTGTATCTTGAAAGGTATTGTTACAATATAATTATAGGAGTAAAGTTATAGATTTGTTTATTAGCTCTATCTCAAATATTAGGGTAAACAGGGGGAACAGTATTCCACGAATTTAGTTTTACGAAACATCACGTGTTGGTGGCGAAAATCAACGCCGCAAGTTATAGATATTATTACTATAGCAGTATTTTCGATGTACAGTTCTTTAAATTTTATTATGCCAGTATCAATAAATATTTTCATAATATTAGTAGATAAATATTGTTCTAAATATTTTATATAGATAAATCTATAAATTGTTAAAGTAATTTTTAATTACCTTTCTTTTTTGTAAAAATATATAATGAATCCTAGAAATGACCCAAATTTTTCAAAAATCACCTTTTGATTTAAATTAATTGAGATAAAATATCACGATTGACTTCGTCAATGTTATACATACCTATATAGATAACAAAAAATACGAAAAACAACAGTTAGTCGATTTAACATAACAGTGTGGCACTTGCCTATATTATTGGGCGAAGGCGCTACGCAAAACACCAGAACGATGCTATAAATCGTTTAATTAATTGGTGTGCGACCCCAGCTCCTTCCACCGGCTTCCGATACGAAACAGTTCGATCGTGGGACTTTCACAGTGAAGGTGGTTAACTGGTAAAGAAAATTATACTCAAATTCCATTGACATCTATTTATGTCTGTTAATTAAATTTACGTAAAATCGCGTAAAAACCTTCTAAATAGTATTTTTTTGTTAAAAGCCAATATAATATTATGTGACAGCAGGAAACAAAATATACACATTGTATATGCATAATATCATTTATATAAATATACACATAAATGATGTCTTGATGGAGACTAATCTTGGCGCAGTGGCACAAAGTGTTACTGTAAAACCGACTGGTTGTGGGTTCGAT